>JAPYYV010006714.1:0-14050 GCA_030522625.1 Copidosoma aretas | reverse complement strand
TTTAGGCAAAAAGGATGTATAAACAGAGGATAAGCATACCGTGTCAACAAAGTCTTGTCGGGTGTTGTTGATTATACGGGCACCTAAAGATACGACAGACAAGTTGGTGCTCTAATGTAGCTATCCCAGGTAGTGAGTTATGGAACAGGCAGTCAAAGTAGCTGCTGTGGACCGGTAGGATTGTTTGAGGCTGCTGTGAACAATAATGCCTCTGCACGCTGTAGCCCGACCTTTCACACACACTTAGTGTCATCACACAGTTCTGTATTACACGTCTAACTCACGCGCAGACTAGTCAGAGAGTGTCTCTCTCGCCGGCTCGCTTGTGCTCGCCGCACAGTGGGCTATTTCAGGTTTTAAGTGTCAGAATCCTAATATCTCACGAAGAGAAAGAGGTAATCAAAAAATTTTTTTGTGAGCTCAAATCTTAGATGATGGAGAATACAGAAATAATATTTAAAATCCCAAGCCATTAAATCCTAACCCCTAATAATTAAAGAAACTTTGAAAACGGAAAATAATTTTGCCAAACAATCATTAATATGACTTACTAACCTCCATAAATGACGTTTCTTAAACATAGATAACTAATCTTACTAAGTATTTGATATAATACTATCTAACATAACTTTAAAGTGAGAAGTTTTGGGTTATAAGTGTCAGAAACCTAATATATTACGAAAGAAAAGAGAAGATCAAAACATTTTTTTTAGAGCTTAATGCCTAGATGATGTAGAATACAGGAAAAATATTGAAAATCTTAGACTGTTATATCCTAACCTCAGATAATTAAAGAAACTTTAAAAACGTGAAAAAATTTTTGCAAACAATTATTTATATGACTTACTAACCTCTATAACTCACATTTCTCGAACGTAGATGACTAATTTTACTATGTAATTCATATAATACTATCTAACATAACTGCAAAGTAAGAAATTTCGGGTTTTAAGTGTCAGAAACCTAATATCTTATGAAGAAAATGAGAAAATTAAGAATTTTTGTTTGGAGCTTAAAGCTTAGTTGATGTAGAGTACAGAAAAAGTGATAAATATCTCAGACTGTTAAATCCTAACCTTAAATTATAAAAGAAACTTCAAAAACGGAAGATAATTTCGCCAAACAATCATTAATATGACTTACTTACCTCTCTAACTCACGTTGCTTAAACATTACTACTTTTACTAAGTATTTGATATAATATTAACCTTAAAGTGAGAAATTTTGGGTTTTAATTGTCTAAAACCTAATATCTTACAAAGAAGAAGAGGTAATCGAAAAATTATGTTTGGAGCTTAATGCTTAGATGATGTAGGATACAGAAAAAATATTAAAAATCTTAGATCATGTTAAATTATTTACATAACTCCAAAATACAGAACAATTCTGCCGAAAAATCATTAGTATGACTTTGGTCACGTGTAAGTGACCCAAGTCTATGCGAGGTCGAGGTACATGAGAGAGAGGCATAGCACGTAAGCGCGGACACAGAAGAAGGAACGGAGGGCGTTCACCACTATACTAACATGGGTACCAAGCTCATGTGTGATATGGTCCCTCTCCTCCTTCTCCTTTAATCGCTTGGCTCGGGTGCGCTTAAGACGCCCAACGCTTTTCACTTTCGAGTGGAACTTCGAAGCAAGCGGCCGACTGCCAAGTTCAAGCCAACAGGCTTTTCCGTTTAAAATCACAGCCATTGTTTATTTCAACTCGTCTGAACTTTCGCAGTGAGACGATATTTTTTACGAGCTTCAAGCTACAATCAGAATGCTACTAGTATCAGTTATACCATAGGTTTCTCTTATCTCTCTCTGACACTCGACGTCGTATAGGCTTCCACTGCAACTTCGGTCTACTATTGCCCACATCAGCTCACCTAACTCAATTTTGGTAGCAAAGCCTGTACATTTACGTTCGAGGCGGAACTCTGGATCTTTGTCGGCCATCTTGACATCGGCGTATTTCTTCTTAACGGCCAAAGGGCAAGGAGTGCTGCGAGATGAATCATTTGCTCGGCTTTACGTCTGTCTCACTCTACAAGTGCTTACGTCATCATAAGCGTCGTTCGCATGGGGCAAACGGTAGGAGACGTAAAGAGAGCGCACGGCCTACGCGCAGGTTCCGTTAGCTCTATTTATCGCCCGGCTGTTTTTTTGTACCACAGCAGCTTATCTCTTCTTAAGCATCTTTCGCAGCGAGCAAGCGGGGGCAGGACTTAGGGAGGAGCACGAAATTGACAGGTTTGATTTCAGATATTTTTTCTTGCTCTCGCTCATCTCCTGAGCATCATATTCTACAGTACAATCTTGCGTAACTGTTTTCCGTTACCAAACAAGTTTTTTAATTTGTAAAAAAAATGAGTAACTTCGATACGGTTTAAACCAATCAAGTGAATGCTTTTCCGAATTTTCAGAACTTTTATATAAATTCTGCGGATACAGTAGAACTAGAAAAGCAAGCTTTGCGTCATTTTAAATCACGTTCGAAGCTTTTAGAAGCTTTTTGGACTAAATTATTAGATAAACATGAATATCTTACGATTAATGAAGCTGAAAAAGGAGATAAATAATATTTTAAAGAGGATAAAGTCTCAGAAGCAGACGATATTTAGATTTATGCAAAATCTCGCATCGGTGAGAACATTAATAGGATTTTAGGTCAACAGCGTAATCTAACACCTGCTCCGATAAATACTACGGTTTCTACATCTGTAATACGTTTATCCCTCAAACTCCCTTTCTTTTCTGGCATAATTGAGGAACAGAAGTCCTTCAAACAAATCTACTGCTTAATGATTAAAGATAGGGCAAACATTACGGATGTTGATAAGTTACAGCATCTTCTCAATTTAGTACAAGCACATGCTGCCCAAGGTTTTATTTGTTTAAATAATTGCGTAAAAAACAGTAAAAAACAGAATTAAAAGTACTTGCACACAATTTTTCTCTTATTTTTTAGGGTGTACAGAAAAAGAAAAAATTTATTTCATAGGTGTGCCTTTAAAAACATTTTCATTTTTACGACGCGTAAAGTCAAATTCAGACTGGATTTGCTCATGTATGTCTGGCACTTTTTGGATTTTTTATGCAAAGTATACATGGATTTATCAATTTTTGCAACAAAATGTACATCAGAGGATACGATAGTATCGTATTTAAATCGAAATAAACTTTTGTTGGAATTGTTTATTTAATTTGCTTATAACTTTTTTATTGTTATTATGTATACAATTGCCTTGAATATTATCGATCAGTCTTGTAGATACATGATAAAAAATCTAAAGAAATAGCCGAAAAAGTTTATACTTTACAAGATTATTAATGCCTTTCGAACGAATGATAACGTATTCACGATATTGGCTATTAACCGTGAAATTGCTTATTATGATTATATTTGACAGCGATCTCTATGATTTTCCTGTACGCCCAAGTAAATAACCTTCATTTAAAAAAAAAAAACGCTGGTATCGGTCCAGTAGATCGTGAGATATTTTATTCCGTACAAATTAGCTTACTTTAGTACATAGTGCGCTGCCGCCGCAATCCTCCGGCTCATGGGTATACGCTTCGAAAATAGTATTTAATGTACACGCTTTGCAAACTAAAATGAGTATAAAATCGCTGTCACAATGGATACTCGCTGGCAACATCCGTGAACAAGTATGATATGTGGCCCAACAGGCTGTGGAAAAACAGTTTTTGTCAAAAAGTTTTTTCAACTTTTTGGATCAAATGGCTAACGTGACGTTTGATCGAATTTTATTTTATCACGCCAAGTGGCAAGATGGTTACAAAAGTAAAAATTTTTTGAAGAACGGGCAACAAATTAAGTTTCGCGAGGGTTTGCCGAAACCTGTGAATTATTCAGACGATCCCCATCTTAAGAAACTTCTAATAATCGATGATATGATGCATGAGTCTTTAAATCACGTTGTTGTTGATCTGTTTACAAAAGGCAGTCATCATGAAAATATCAGTGTGATTTTAATAATGCAAAATATTTTTTTCAAGTCTACTCATTCGCGAGATATTAGTCTCAATGCTTCGTACATCGTCCTATTAAAAAACCCGCGCGATCGCAAGCAAACACAACATTGGGCTCGGTGGTTATTCCCCGATAATTCCAAGTTCATTCAGCAGTCATATCAAGATGCAACAGCGAAAGGGCACGTATATCTTATGGTTGACTGTAAGCAAGATACTTTGGACGTATTTCGATTTCGAACATGTATATTTCCAGACAACGAGTATCAATACGTTTACCAGCCTAAATATGCAACTAGTACATTTGCCCACCTAGAATAGGTGTGCATAAAATAGAGAGTATTGACGTGCATCTGTTAGTTCGCTTTGAACTATAAAACCGTCTGCATCGCAAAGCTGGCGGGCTAATCAAACCCGTCAGCAGGTCAACGAAGCTCCTTTCGAAAAAGAGTACATTGCTATTTTAGAAGCCCTAGCTCATCTAAATAAAGAACAGATAGCTGAATTGTTGAAAAAAGCTGACAAGAACTTGATCGACAGTTTGGGCGAGTGTTTTTTAAACGTACTTAAGGGTGTTGTTTCTCTGAAATATAGCTAGAAGAAAGATTTAAAAAAATTCAAAAGTGTTTGAAGACAAATGATTGTTAGAAATAAAACTAAAAATTCGTGGAAATAGAAGAAGAAAATTATAATTAAAAAGGGCAATGGTTTATTGCCATTCATATGACAGCCTATTCTAAGTGAATAATATCGAGAATACTGTAATACAAAAATGGATACAGCGAAAAAAATGATTTTACTCACTAAAGATCAACTCGAAAGAATCAAGAGAGAAAATACTTACAGCGCATCGAACGAGGGCGTTACTGCTGCAAACAATTGTTCCACACAACCTGTTTTGCAAACTACACAGACTGTCGGAGATAATTGAAGTCGATTGGATTACGCAATGAAAAAAATTCTAGATTAAAATTCTTACGGTAACGAATACGATGAATTAAAAGAATATTTAAGAGTTTTACACAGATATTTATACTTTATCGATGAAAAGCGTTAGTCTGTAGAATCGTCGCAAAACGAGGTTGAAGACAACACGCCTACAGAGGCTTATGACATAAGCGATGAAGCAGTCGTCAGCACTGTACCGAAAGTGTATCAACAAAAATCTACGTTACTTTGAAAACAATTGAAAGGAAACAAAAATAATTGAAATTGGGATGCTACGGGTATTGTGATTTATAAAGGTCGAAAAATCGATGGATCAAATATTATTGATTTGATTAATGATGCAGCACGACGAAGAAAGAATGTTAATTCTGTGGGGAGAAAAACCTTCGCTAGAGTGCTTCGAGAGACTAACACTCCTCGTAAGCTCATGGGAAACGGCAAGCTGTTGAAAATCGCAGACAGTTCAAGCTTATTGGATGAAAGCAGCAGTTCAAAATCGATAGACGACGATGATACATTTGAGAATGAAAAATTTTTATCACCCATGGAAAAAACTGTTCAACGTATTGAACTCGATGGCAAGGATGATATCTTGAAGTCCTCTATACCAACTTCAAGTAGTGCCAGAAATTGGATCCGTTTTAAGAAGTAATGGATATGCTAGAAAAACAATATTTCGACCCACGCAGCGAAGCAGAATTTTCTGGTGCGCGTAATTTAATAAGAGTGAATAAAAATAAAATATCATTAGATAAAATTCGCAAATGGTTGCAAAAACATGACAGTTACACTATACACAAAACCATCCGCCGAAAGTTTTCACGCTTATTTCACGATGTTAACGCGAGAGATGAGTTGTGGGAGGGTGATCTGATTCAACTAACGTCGTTAAAAAACCACAACGATGGAGTGACTTTTATTTTAATCGTAACAGATGCACTAAGTAAATATGTATAATTACAACCATTAGAAGATGAAACTTGACGCAGTGTAACTGCTGGTTTTAAAAAAATTCTTGAAAATAATCAGTCTCGCATTCCGTCTACGTTACAAACGGACCGTAAGACTGAGTTTTTGGGGAGCGAATTTCAACGCTTTTTGAAAGATAATGGCAATAAATTTTGAGTTGCCCAAAATCCTGATGTTAAAGCAGCCGCTGTAGAGCGCGTCATTCGTACTTTTAAAGAACGGATGTACCGATATTTTACTTATAAAAATACGCACCGCTACATTGATGTACTGCAAGATTTGGTAAATGGTTACAACAATAGTCCCCACTCTACAACTAAATTACCACTTAGTAGTGTAACCGTATATAATGCACACATAGCGAGACAAAATTTAGTTAAATCGAGAAAGTCTCGTTTAATACATTGTAGGAGTTACAATAAATACAAAGTTGGAGACTACGTACGTATAAGTCGTGAAAAAAATGTGTCTGAAAAGGCAGTGTAAAAACTTGGAGCGAGGAAATATTCAAAATTATTCGTATATCAAAAAGACAAAGTATATTTGTGTACGAGTTGAGTGATTTGAATGATGAAAAAATAGAAGGATTTTTACACTCAAGAACTTACCCATTCATACGGAACGCGTAAGTGAGCAGGCGCACAAAATTAAAAAGATATTAGAAAGTAAAGGAAAAGGAAAAAACAGACAATACTTTGTTAGCTGGGTCGGATATCCTGATAAATTCAACTCTTGGGTAGCTGCAAAGGATTTAAGCAACAATGTTTTATAACGAGTTTACGATAACATTACCCAGCAATAGCAGTATGATATTTTTTCCGAGTAACACAACAACAAATTTTTCTACGCACTTGGCTAGAGAAATCGAACTCAATAGAAAGTGGGAAGTTGGAATTTCGGAGATTCACGTACCATACACTATTTTACATATAAGTCAAAAAGTCGCAGTGATAAGCGAGCCTCGTGCAAAAAAAAAGTGTTGCATTCAACATGGTACCTGCGACACTGTAAGTAGTTTATGTGACATTATAAACAAAAAGTGGAATGAGTATAACCATAAAGATGAGACCTGTCAGCAGTTGATTTATGATCCACGAGGCGGATTCGTCTATATAGGTTTTCCAATCTCTGGACCTGGACGTACAAGGACTTGCGAAAAATCTACAGTCATATCTGGTGTAATAAGACGTACTTTAGGATTCGACAATAATATTGTGGAAATTCTGCATGAACGTGCCGAAAAAAGAGACAGTTACATGTTGTAGTATCACGGTAAACCACCAGCGAGTTTGTCAAGAGCGGTCCTTGATCAATTTTTCATCTATTTTAATAAATTTTAGTCGAGTATTGTTGATGACACGTTTGGTTCTCTGTTAAAAATTGTACAATTGAACGCTAAAAAAGTTTATTTCGGCAGCACTATTGTCAAGAGATATACCCCGCTAACTTACGCCCCACTGCTTAATGACCGATTTTATATAATCAACATCGATATAAGAGATCAATTTGGCAAACCAATAACATTCGAGTTTGGGACGCTGACCGTGAACTTACATTTTATAAAAGTATTTTTTCAAACGAGGCTTAACATGATCTATTACGACCACCCTCAGTATGGTAGCGGAAGAGGCGTTAAACATGTGTTTACAGGGGCGTATAGGCAGAAGGGGCATGGGTTAGGATCCTTTTTAACCGGATCATTTAGAAGTGCTATACCATATTTGATGATAGGAGCCCACGTTATTGGAAAATAAGCTTTACGTGCTGGAGTAAATAAAATCGATGATGTGGATGAAAGTAATATGCCGTTCAGAGAGGCATTCAAAAATTGTATGAACGATTTAGGACAAAATTTGAAACGCAAAGCGGCAGAAAAAGGGGTTCATCTGATGGAAGGTTCAGGATATAATTCTTTACCGCTTAAGAGAAGAGCACAGTCTCGTCGCAAAAATGTTAGAGTAACAACTCGTTGAACAGTGTTAAAACAAAGAAAAAAAATCGTTCATAAGTAGTCAAACGGTGCGTAGGCGGTCGAAAGAAAAATAGAAAAAGTGTAAAAAGAGAAAATCGAGCAAAAAAGTGAAAACTACAGGCCGTAAAAGATAAACACAAAATAGGAGGAATAATAAAAAATTAACAGAAATAGACATTTTTGGTTAACAATGTCTTTTTTACACCGCCATACCGATCCTTGTCTAAAGAGCGATTTGGATTTATTTTCCGTTCCTCTGACGCAGACAGCAATATAAGCTACTCGATAGGTGAATTACAAACCTGTTTCGTCGTAAAGCGACGAGAGTCCTATAGAAATCGTTATAAGTACTCAAAACGAAGATTACATAGATCTAGCCCATACGCTACTCAGAGTGAATGTAAAATTGACACCTTACGACGAAGCTGGGGATGCGCTTGTAGCACCAGTGAACGATTTTTTGCACTCGATATTCAACCAAGTCGACGTGTATTAATCAAGAACTCGTGACCCCTCTGAATGATGCATACCCCTACAGAGCGTATATTGAAGCGCTTTTAAATCACGGATCGGCTGCAAAAACATCGCATCTATCAACGACTCTTTGGAAGAGCGATGTTGCTGACGAAATGGATGAATTAACTGGATCAAACAAAAATGCAGCACTTACTAAACAGCAAAAATATTTAAAAGATAAAAAACTTGGCATTTGATGGGGCATTTACACTGCGATGTATTTAATCAGGACAAATTATTGCTAAACGGTGTCGAAGTTCGTTTGTGTTTAATACGCTCAAAAGATGTGTTTTACCTTATTGATGCATCAACAAAAAATTATTCCGTCAGTATCACGGAGGCAACACTCCTTGCTCGATAAGTAAAAGTTAGCCCTACTGTATTGATTGCACACGCAAAAACTCTGGCAAACACTACAGCAAAATATCTAATTACGCGTTTCGAAATTAAATCTTTCACGCTTTATAGCGGTATTAGCGGTGATTGTTTGGATAGTGCTATTCTGGGCCAACTTCCGAAAAGAGTCATTGAAGGTTTTGTGGACAACAAAACATTTAACGGGGATCAAAAATTAAATCGTTTCAACTTTCAAAATTATTCTATAAATTTTTTGTCGTTATACGTCGATGGTGTACAAGTACCGAGTAAACTACTACAACCGACTTTCACAGGAGCATCACAAATGTTTGTAGAAGCATATCATACTTTTTTTTCCGGGACCGGCATCTACTACATGAACGAAGGAAATAACTTATATAGAAAAGATTATCCCAAGGGCTATTGTCTGTTTGCATTTGATCTAACGCTCGATCTCTGGTCACATTTTGCAGGCCATTGTAATTTAGTAAAAAACGGTACGGTGCGAATCGAAGTGCGCTTCGAGACACCTCTCACGACAAGTATAAATTGTGTTTTGTACGCGGAATACGACAATATTTTGTAAATAGATTCAAATCGTCAAGTAGTAGTAGATTTTAACTCATAAATGGATTCGCTTAAGCTACACCAAGCACTTGGCAACATTCCTGCAGCGACTGCTGGAGTATTTCCTGCAGACCAACCTCTCTTGGTGTGGGAGCGACCTTGTGTCATCATCGTAAATACTGATGAAAGTTCAAAACCCGGTGCGCATTGGGTAGCTATATATGTTGATGCTGACGGTAATGGAGTGTATTTTGATAGCTGCGGATTAGCACCATCGATATTTCACTGCATCGATCGTCTCAGAAAAAATTGTAATACTTATCTATGGATTGTGCAACAGCTACAAGATATCAATTCAAGAGTGTGCGGCAATTATAGTATTGACTTTTTATTTTTCACTCGTAACAATTATTCTTTGGTTATTTTTTGATCCTTTTTTTCATCGGATACTATCAATAATGATAGAATAGCAGTAACATTTTTTAAACGAATTACTAGAAGCAGGAAATTTAAAAATAAGCGTGTTATAAATAATTCATGTATTAAAACTAGTGAATCTAAGCATAACATTTTACATCGCTTGCACATGTATAATTACATTAGTATAAGAATTATCGCAGAATTAACACGATTACGATTGAATTTTTATTTAATTTATAATAAAATTAAAGAAAACTAGTATTAAGTTATCATAATTTGTTCTTGCGACAACGTTGCCAGGAAATATTGTTTGTATTTTGACATGTGTGTTGTTAAATAAATGCATTAAATAAATCGATTGTCTTTCATAATTTCAAAGCCTTTTCAAAACTCCGCTCCTGTTTCCTGTAAAAATTACAAAATCCCCGCATTTTCTGGCAAACTGCAATGTGTAATCAAAATCAAAATGTATGACAAATATATATATGTATATATATATATATATATATATATATATATATGATTGGTGTCTGCTGTATGCCTACCCCCAAGCAAGCCTCTACGGTCCCCGTTACTCCTGACGTCACTGCAAGTTTTTTCCGACCCAAGCAGTCCCCGCCAATCGCGACGTCACTCGAACATTTTTCTCTCTCTCTCTTTCACCCCGCTCCAAACTTTTCCGACCGCCCCAAACTTTTTCGACTCTGTATTTGTAGAATTGGTTACTTACTGTTTAGAAATATTTGCCAAAAAAATTATTTTCAAATTGTAAACCTCTATGCGAATTATTCTGAACATACGTATGAAATGTATACATATATACATATATATATATGAATATGTATATATATATACTAGTGAGGCTTCGCTCCCTGCGCGCTCCACGCGCTAACCCCCTTGTTTCAATATTTCTATTCTCATGACTGAATAATAAACGAAAAAGTTTATTATTCGATACACATATATATGTGTGTACAATTATAGATAACCAATGCAATCTCTTAAAAATTTGCTAAAATTTTAAACAAATAGTGTCAGTAAATTAAATGATTTCACTGATTTATCAAATAATTGTTACTAATTGAAATCTGATAGGAAATCATTTGTTATTTAAGGTTAATATTGAAACATATGAATATGTTTATTATTTTTTCGCAATCATTATTATTCGAGAAACTGGTATGAACCTTTCATTGGTTAGTTTTTATCATCTTATAATTGATTATTGATATAAGTTATTAGTAAGTTATCATTTTAAGTTTCTAACTTAATATTTGTAAATGTAAATTTTTTATTTAATTATTTTTCCATTTCTTGTATCGATTTTATTATACCTCACCATATCCTTTTCTTGTTTCATAACTATTAAAAAATTATTTCCCCTTGAATTATGACTAATTATATTTTTAATAGAGTATAATGCATAATTAAATAAACATACTACAGCATATAGGGATTTCTTTTTTCATCGTCATAATATTATAATTTATAAAAAATGTCATATCATTAAACTATCAATCTTAATCCTGTAGGTTAGATGGCCCAATTATCGAGAGTCTTAGAAGTATTTTCAGAAATCTAATGTAATATTAAATGCATGCTGAATAATTACATCGCAATTTTAGTGAATATTGGTTGTATAAGTAATTTAGTGAAAGTGTGAATTTTTCTGTGTTATGAAATCAAATATTGAATTTATCATCAATAAAATAAAAAAACTATTTTTTGGCTTTATTATCGAGCCTTAAAAAAGGCCATGGATCTATTATCTAGCCCCTATTATCGAGCCTCTTCAAGCTTAATATTTATATGGTTAGACCGGATGTATATCAAGATATGCGAGTATTATATGCAAGTTCATGAGTTTTGTTCATAATAATAAGTACGCACATCGATTTGTCGCAAAAAAAACAGATTTAAAAAAATCTTAACAGACGAAAAAATTTTGGCTAGGTAAAGGCTTCTAGTGCTGAATGCATAGCCTCGATAATAGGCGTGCTATAAGAACAGTGCACTGATTAACGACTTTATTGCAAATAAATACCAAAGAAAACCAAAATTGAAAAAAAATTGTCCATCATAATATTGGCACCTATTCTAATATCACCATCACATTTACATCGTACACTTTTCAAATGCAGTCTATCTATGGATGACAGTAAAATATGCATTTTCTTAAGGCTTTCGTTTAGGGATCGGATGTAAGCTGATGCAAGCCTACTCGAATAACTCGTACCACGTGTTGAATGTTTATGTGAACAGTGACAGCGAATTCAAGAATTTGGTTGGCTACATTAATAAATAAAGTTATAAGAAATAATAATTTGTCTATATACATTAGCCTACTATCCAGATTTTTGTACTTATAGTTGAGACCCTCGATAATAGGGACAGGATCAATAACAGGGAGATCTTCCCTAGTGCCTTATTTACCGACATAAATATCGTATATATTTACATAAATTATCTTTCTCCTGCAAATTTTTTCATTATCATTTAATACTATATTTATGACTGATATTATAATTTTTTTTTTCTCTTTACATAGCAATATGTGTTTTTTTTTTTTCATTAGAGAGCCTATAGTCTATCACTTAAAAACTTTCAAACTAACTCATATGTTTTTTTTTCACTTTATTTTTCTATCTCTGGTTTTCTTTTTTTTTTAACATTTTACGGACGATAGGCTTGTAAATTATCATATAGTTTTTCAGTGTATTATAACTGACAAAATTCTTCCTTTCTTTTGTAAAATTATTTTTATTATCTCAAATTAATTTTCCTTTGTTATTCTTTTTATAAATCCTACGTTTTTCCATCCTCTACTTTTCCATGTAAAAATCTAACTTTTTTTTCTATTCTGTATGATTTTTATTGATTGATACTGTTAATTTTTTAATTAATCATAAATAAAACCATGTACTCTTGTTCATTTGTATTATGTGCTAAAAGTAGATTTCTTTCCTTTTTCTTATGCCTAATTCTAGGCTGACTATTACTGCCTCTATTTTTATATATTTCCTGGTGTATTTGCATTGTAACCCAACATGATATTCGTAAATCTTAATCTATTTTTCCTCTTCTTCTTTCCTGTTCTATTCACAAACCCTTGCCTACCCCTCCCGCCTCTAGTTTCCATATATGTAAGTGTGTCTTTGCATTTAAACTCTAATACATATTTTGAATCAGCCTCCTATTTTTTCTGTTTCATAGGCAAGTCTCCACTACGTATGTGCAATATAATTTTATAATTTAGTCGATACAAAATATCGTTTGATTTCAACTTTCTACTTTAGCTCTTTTGCTTAAGCCAAAAACTGCTTCAACTGCCTATCACACTCTACCTGTTGTTTTTTCTATGTGTCACGACAATTTTTTTTTAAGTAGCACATTAATGGATCCATGTTTTCTTTTAAAACTTCCAACGATTCCAATTCAAATTCAAACAGATCTCTTTTTATCCTTCTTGATTCCAAAATTAAGTTTTTTTTTGTGTTTACTTTCAGTCTATTTGTTGCACCATATTTATCAAAGTCTTTCTGCATATGTCTTATATCTTGAAAATGCTTGGCGCCTACAACAAAGTCATCAGATAATTTGTGACAATGAATTTTGGGTCTGCCTACTGATATACTTTTTGTATTATTTTACATCCACTTACCGTCTATATTCTCTACAACTAAACTCAAAAGTACGGCTCTCTATAAGCACTCTTGCATTACCTCTTTCAGTGTTTTGAATCAACTTGTTAGCTCCTGGCCGTAGCTACCCGTTTTTTGTACATTTTTAGGTTTTTTTCAACATTTTTTTTATTTTCATACCTATTACTCTCATATTTAATTTTACCCGGAACATTTCTCTATTGATGTTATTAAATTTTGTTTTAAAGTCTAAAACACAGCATATCATTTATTTCCCCCTTTCTCTATTTTATTTTCAATTAAACTATTGAGTACAAAAATATGGCACCTTCTTCATCTTTTTTTTCTGATGCTAGCCTGGCTTTATTATTTTACACTTCTCTACCTATTCCTCTACATTTCATCGATTATTGATTATTGCCAAAATTTTGAATGCTAAATTCAAAAAAGCCACTCTCCTGTAGACTTAACGTCCTTCTACTACTGTCTTGTGAGTTTGAAGGATTCTTGCTATCTCCAACGCTTCGATAGTATGTGTGTTAGTCTATAAGCTATAAAGTATGTTCTTTAAATTAATGATCTAAAGTATTTGCAGATTCTTGAAACAGTTTTCTGTAATTCTGTCTTCTCCTGCGTCATTTCTGTTTTTTATTTTTAGAAAGACATTCTTCTATTCA
>JAPYYV010006713.1:0-19560 GCA_030522625.1 Copidosoma aretas | reverse complement strand
CCTCTCCCTCTCCTTTTTTTTTTTTTTTTGTTGGCCGTCCCCATTCCTTTGCTGCCGGGGGGTGGCCGGGCGGCTGGAAGAAAAATTACGTGGGCGTCGAGAGCCGATGGTCAGATGAAAGCGTCGTTATTGCATATCACGGGGGGCTATTGGTGCTGGTGGGTGTGCTTTAGCCGGGAGTTAATCGGGGCGCACTTGGAAAGCCGTAAATGTCTTGTTTTCGGGGATGTATAGGACGCGCGGGCCGCGGTGGCGTTCAAGTCCTTGGGGAGTGTACGTGGGTTTTGAGGAGGGAAGTTTCACTCGGTGACGGTGATCGGTGAAATTGAGATTGGGTTTTATTCGGTGGAGGACAAATTTTTCAGTTTTTGGTTTGCGTTTTTTCATTGATTGTGCGACGATGCGGGGGGTTTTGTACTTCAAATTTAGGTCCGCTGGACATATATCATTGAAATACTTTGTTTTGTCAATTAATATTTAAATAAATGAATACATTTGATCACAAATAAAAATAACATTTAATGTATTGCCCTTAATGGTAATTATCTAGCTTAAGGTACATACCTCCGATCCGGTTAAAAATTTAGTATAATGTACTGATTGTCATCCCGAACGAAGAATACATGTACATGTTGGTGTCGGAAAACAGTTTTTAGTAGAGTTGTTTAGGTTTTTTTTTTTTTTTTTCTTTATTTACTGAAATATATTACACGTATAATATATATTACAAAATAACACTAAAATACTGTCTAACATACATATATCATCGTGTTTTTCTGTACTATATGCTTTCAGTACTCAGCTGTACTATTTTCTACATTTTACAAATACACTTATACATGCGTGTCTATTTGGCGCGAGAAATTTCGTATTTTGAACGTACAGCGAAGTACTGAAAGAACACAGTACAGAAAAACACGATGATACACGTATAAATATAGTCATATTACGTATACTTATCAATTCATACATAAACAACAAGAATATACTGTCTGCCACACTTATATCATCGTGGATTTCAGTCCTATATGCTTTCGGTACCTAATATGAATTTAGTTAAAAATTTCTTAGAATTGAAAGTTTTGAAGGTTTGTGATTGAAAAGTTTGTTTATACTATCGTGTTTACACAAGGTGCTTATGTACTGTATGAGTCGGTTCAAATGTGTGTGTATATTTGACGTAAAGCGAATGTCAACAAATACATATATCGTCCTTTTGATTAAAAAATTCACTCCAATTTTAAACTAAAAAAAAAAGTAAATAAAAAAATTTAATTGTTACTATTTAATTAATAAATTCAACATTTTATAACACTAAAGAGTACGTCACTCGTAAGACGACACTAATTCGCCACAATGCCTCAAGCTTTCATTGTATACTTTGTTACTGTCAATTACATTATTCTTCACCTGATCTTTGGTTTAAATCAACGATATATCAGCCAAATATTTGTATAATGGGGTGTAATAATGTTATACTCCATGCAAACCATCAGAAGGTTATCTTTGTAATGTTTCGGACACTAAGTATTTTCATCGCCCACGAGTTGCATTCAAATTATAGCCATCATGTAATCATCGGAGCACGAACAAACGGCTTCTTCCGAAATTATTCTCCATTCAAAGATATAGAATTATTTGCCTTGTGGCTTGGCTAACAGTTTAATATTGTTCATTCGAGTGTACCTTACTATTATTTCATTATTCTAATTCTATAGGCAGGCAACCCTTGCCCGCCAAAACCTATCATCATAAGCTCGCGCGGAATATCAACGATCTCTTTGGTATACCCTAAACTCAAACTTTGCCATTCCTCTAGCGAACTCGAGCACTTTTTCGCGAAAGGCCTGTTTAAGTGTAAATTTTTCCTCCCCCCGGAAACTCCAAACAAATCAAAAAAAAAAAACAAAACGGAATTAAAAAAGCAAACTATTAAGAATGGAAAAATAAAAAAAAAACAAAAAAAAAAAAAAAAAAAAAAAAAAAAAAAAATAATGAAAAGGAAAAAAGAAACCACTCAATAAAATCCAAGTATATTTTCCAATACCCAGTCCCCCCCGGCTCCGTTTAAAGCTGACCGGAGCTCGAGCGACCACTCGAAACTGAAAGGCGCCCATTGTGCCGTACACTACCCACCGCACGCGCACCCAAATCGGGAGGAGCACTCTAACGCATTGGCTCGCCCGCCTTCCCTTTAAGATTCCCGTACTCAGTGACCCTTAAAAAGGTCAAGATACCCATATTTCTAGGTCATTAGACGGCCCAAAAGAATCCCAACTATGCCGGGAGTGGGCAGGGATCTTCCTCAAGTTGTACACGACGCGCGATGGTGCGTACACTGATACAAACCGCTCGCAAACTTATTTGGGTATCCTCCGGCGCCCCGAAAACGCACCCTCCCGATCACAATACGCTCGATTACATCAGGTTCTTTCAACCAAAAATTGTACAGACTGTAAATCTAATACCAATGCCGGGTTGATTAAACTTAGAGTATATATTTTTCTGCGACTGTATTGAGGCTTCAGTTGAAATATCAATTTTCCTTATAAGCTGTATCGCCTGATTTCGAGCATACAATCGAAGTAATTCATGGGATTTTACTGAAGACGTGCCCTGACTCATAACTTACTAAAGTCTGTTCTTCTCCGTAATAGTTTCCGAGTGTCTAAAGCTGGATTTCTTCGAGCATTTTTTACGCATGCTAGGCTATAGGTAGGTAAACACGAACTATCATATTTTGTGGGCTATTTTTCGTCACAATCAGCCTTTAACGTATTTATGAATTCTGAGACACTCGGAGACAGCAAAAGAAGAACAAGTGTTTATTTCATCCTCAAAGTTATCCAGAGCCAATCCAAATTTTCCCAAGAATAAAGTTAAAAAAACCTTGTTTTTCAACCCAACACCCCCGACGCCGTATTCCAAACATAAATACCCTTTGGCACCCAAAGCTTACATTCTTACAAATCCACAAATTTTATCAGTTTTCGCGAAATTTTCTCGAAGCTCAAAACAGACTCTTCACCCCAGACCACCGAAAGCCTCTCGCTGACCCACACCCCCCTACAACACCAATGACCGCAGCGCCAAACATCATCAGCATCAGAGCGGCAGCATCAGTGACGCCCACGATGATGATAATCTATCGATCCCATTCAGCGGTCACGCAGCAGCTAGCATCGCCCCCCGATCGGCCGACGAGAAGAATGAAAAGCGCGCATGAATCACCGGACGGGCCCTGCACCGCACCACCGAATCTCTCTGTCTCTCTCTCGACACCCTCTCCGTTACTTCTCGTATACAAAGGGAAAATGTCACGGAACACATACAGTATGTAGTACGCGTAACAGACGGAACAGGGGGGGAGCCTGTGGGGCCGGAGAGAAATCGCCCCCTATGCACGAGCGCGATGCAGCTCTCGGCGTCGACGTATCGAGCAGCGGATGAGACACGATACGCGCGGAGCACGTATAGGGGGAATCTGCAGGGCCCCGTAAATACGTTAGCGCGCGATGAGAGAAATAGAGAGAGGGAGAGAGAGACAGAACACGAGACGAACGCCAAACTCTCTCTGCCTCCCACCCTCTAGTGCATCTATTCCCTGTGCGTACGGGGTACATAACCTATCTCTCTCTCTCTCTCTCTCTCTCTCTCTCTCTCTCTCTCTCTCTCTCTTTGTACACAGATGCACGTATAGAACAGAGCAGCGTATTAGCAACGCCGGCGTAAGCGAGGGAGTTCTCTGGTTCTCTCTCTCTCTCTCTCCCATCCCCCAGAACGGGCTAATCTCTCCCTGCTCGCCCTACTCCCCCCCTGATGGCTCTCGCATTCACGCAGTGTGCGCGATATCCGAATACAGAGAGCGACTCTACTTGTACAGCGCCCCTGCACGACTTTTCTTCTTTTCTGCTACATAGGGTATATATACTACACACACAGAACCCCGGGATAGAGAGAGAGAGAGAGAGAGAGGAGCCAGACGGCGAGAGATAGGAAATAAAGTTAGCTCCCCGGCTGATTGGTATTACTGAGAGAGAGAGAACCCCCTGCGAAGTGTATAGTAGGTCCAGAACCCTCCGCTAGACTCTATCGGCCTGGGCTTTTCTTCTCGGCTCTTTCTCTCTCGTCTTAACGCACGCCTCGGCTATTTTTTCGTTAGCGCCTTGCTTTCATGATCAGGGTTTCGCGGGGCCCTCGCTCGTTGATGCCGAGACGGGCGGGCGTGTATGTATATAGAGGCAGGGTTCTCTGTTACGCGTAGGTTTCGAGGCTGCAAGAGCTAGTAATCGCTTTTATTGTTAAGTGACGTAATGAAGGAGCCATTGGGACGTGGCATGGAGGGAGGGGGGGGGGGGGGGGGAAAGGGGGGGGGGGGGGGGGAGGGGGGGGGGGGTAAAAGTGTGTTGGTCGCTATAAAGTATTGCTGCGCGAGGAGCTGTGGGTTAAAAATAGTTTGGTATAAAAATAACAGCACAGCCGGCCTTTGGCTCTAGATTCCCTGGCTCAGTTGGCTTATATCCGAATGTACGAGATGTGGCTTTTCGTGCGTTTGGGTTACGCGGGCAGTAGAGTCGAGCATCGGGTGGTGGTGGGGATTTATTTCGGGGGGTTCCTCGATGGTTTTAGGCGTTTGCCGATTAGTTTTGAGGAAATGACGGTTCTAAACTTTTTTTGTGTTACGTTGTAGAGCATATGATTTTGTAAGTGCTGAATAGTACAGATGTGTACGAATAGTCAATAAGAGAAACAAAGTATATAAATTACCATGTTAGAACTGTAATCTGGTGGAATTGCATCCTCTAGGGACTTTTCACACTATTGCACACTTATTTTTACGATCCAGAACTGTAATCTTGATCGTAATTTTACCACGATTTTTACTGGTGTGCTAAGTATAAATTGCTGTCTAAAATGGTTGAAAGTAGATTACCAAAAGTAAAAAATCCCTAGACAATGGAATGTCATCAGTTTACAGTTCTATTAGCATGGTACTAATTCATATATGTGTGGTTTTATTGCAATAAAAGATCTGTGGGGGGTTTTTCATAGTAGTGTACAGAAAAGGGTTTTTTTTTTTTTTGCATCGCTTAATCGTGTTATTGACTACAGTTCATTTGAGTCAATCGCACTAACAAATTAAAATTGTATCCTTCTTCGCCAACTCAGTGTCTTACGCGAATTTTCATCAGTTAAAAATTCGATCGATTGTACAAAAATCTCAAACCCCCGCATTGAAATGTCAAGCGGTAAAAGTACTTGATGACACAATATTGTATCATTAATAAATCATCACCATAATTGATGAATATTATATCACTTTGCAAAACATGCTTGACAAAAAAAAAGAGGGAAAAAAACCAAGCAAAGACGGTTTTTCAAGTGCACCACCGTAAATGGCACATACTTTGTTTACCAACACCTCGAAGACAACAATGCACACCCGACTGCTCGATTTATCTGCGGAAGAAAACTCTCTCGGGATAATAACTCTAACAAGAGCCATATCCGACGACAATCAAAACAGCTCGAAGTAGCGTCCTGCCCGCAGCGCGCGCGTCCCGGCCCGGATTTGCATATAATCGCTAATGCTCATCGGACCGTCGGGGGAGAGCGAACGGGAGGCCCAGAAGTCAAAAGCACGCGCATTAAACGCGCTTGAGCGACAAATTTAATGGCTCGGTAAATATCGACGACGACGTCGCTGTACGCAGTGGCAGCGGGCAAAGGGCGCGCAAGCACCGGGAAATTAATTGCCGATCTTCGGGCTGGCTGCTGGTCCCCGAGCGATCGGCTCGCCCCCCCGGGCCAGCCCACTTGCGGGTGAAAATTAAAAAAAAACAAGCTTCCTCGAGCCAAACAAATGTCGGGAGGGGGTGGGGGTGGATTAGGGGCTCCTACTTTTTTCGATAGACAGGGCCCCCTCCGCGTGCGGCTCGTGAAATAAAAAAGGCGCAACAGACACTTGTTTCCCCCTGTCCAACCCCCCCTCCACCCTAGCGAGAATAGGGGGAATCCCCCTGTTACGTATACACGAACGGGGCGCGAGATAAGATTACGAGAGAGGGTGGGGGAAAAAAAAGAATCTTATCGCCCGAAAAGCAAATCGAGGGAGCGAGCGAGCGCCTCGCCTATAATCAGGCCGGTGGCTTTTTGCGGCCGCCGACGATTTACATGGGAAATCAATTTGGAGAGCGGCTCGCTCGTGCGTATTTGTATTGCCACGATTTCGGATGTGGCGGATAGGGGGGGGGGGGGGGGGGCGATGTGCCTTTTGCCCTTCAGCACGAACGGCTGTGGGTTTGGGTTTGCGGGTGTATGTACATGTATAAGGTATCGGAAGTTATTCGGAACCGACTGATAATGATGAATATTGAGATCCGCTGCTTTTACGGGTATGGGGCCGTTGTTCTGCTCTATCGAGGGCGTTTAGCGGCGAAGGAGAGACGGCGATGTTGCGTGTATTTTCGGAAGGCGTTTTGTCTCTCGGGGATTATCATGGCATTAGCATGCTTATTTTTCCCTATTCACGGGGCATATGCTACTTCCGCCGAATGATGAATATACATCGACAAATCGCTCATTAAATCGTTATCGAGGCACGTTGGAGCTTTCTTTGTACTGTTTATTGTTACGTGATTAATTATTTATTAAAGCGCATGATGCATGAGAACGAACGATTTGTTGGTTTACTCTTATGGGTCCGAATGATTTCATGATGATTTCGTTGGCTACCTTACAAAACATTATTCATTTAGTAAGTATATTTTTGGATTTCATAATGATTCGAGCTATGTCAACATAATTTCAATAGTGATGTACTATCCGTTACAATATTATTGTTCACATTTTATTAGATCAATTTAAGAACGTTGAATAAAGATTTTAATGATTCTACATTGATTTCGTTGAGGGATCCCAGATGATTTCATGGTCGAAATCACCCTTCAAGTATCACATTACGGGAAAAAAACGTCGATCGTCCACGCGAGCCAAAGCAAAATGAAAGATCTCGCAAAAGTCAACTATTCGATGACGATTATTTTTATCGCGAGAACGTGCTCGGCTTCATCGTTCACGATTCCACGTCGTTGACTCATCAGCTGCGCGATATCAAACTACAATATGGTCGTTGATCATTATAGAAGACGCGATGAGTAACGATTCTCGAAACAAATTCTCGCTCCCAACCGACCAACGAAAGCTTGGGATTTTTCTCGCGATCCTGAGCGAAAAACGTGATCGAGAGAGCGAGAAAAAAATAAAAACAAGGCAGCTCTCTCGTGTAAAACAAAAACATCTTTTCACCCATAAAGACGCACCGTCGTCGTGCAGCTCAGCTCACCCGTGTTACGCGTCGTACTATATACATGCAGCGTCGACACTGCCGTGCGATCGATCGTCTCATTCGTCTCTCCTGCGCGTTCTTTCTTTCTCACGTTGTGTGCGCGCGTGTGCGTGTGTGTGTTTGTGTGTGCGTGCGCGGGCTCTGCAGCTCTTTGCTCTTTACTCCGACGCGTTCGCAATGTTCGCACGTGTATAAGTACACGGAGCTGAGCTCTGAAAAGCGAGAACAGAACGCGACTATACGCGTCAAGCCCAGAGCTCGACATATGTTTACGATTATGCGCATACGCGGCGTACGCGCGCCTATTACACACATGCATATTATACGCCGTGCAGTGCATTTGTATATGTGTCCTTCTCGCTGTACAAGCACATATTGTAGGCCCGATGCCGCATGCGATGCTGATCGCGAGTTGTGTGTGCTATGTGTATATATGGGTGCTGCGTGGCTATAAATATTTTCTGGGCTGCGGATTTATGAAGTTACGGAAGCTGCATAGAACGCCCGAACTCGAGAAAAGTTGTTATCTGCATCTTTTTTCATCCTTGCCCTTATTCTCGTCTGCCATACTATCTGCGATTCATCATCAATTTTCAAGGGACCATTCGACGCACCAAAGCTCGTTTGAGCATCTCGAAATAACAGAAGTGGAAAAATTACATCATTGCATCAAAAGGAGGGTTTAACACATGGTTTTTTGTGAGCGTCGAGCTAAGGTTCCATTTCACGCTGAAACGCTAAAAGTCTTGTGCACTCTCGTGACGGGGTTTCCCCTTCCATCCCCTCATTACTTTTTTGCAGCATTCACGCTGAATAGTTGAAACTGAACCAACTTTCTAGCTTTTTAGCGTGAGCATGAAAAGGAACCTTTGACCTTTAGGCTCGTAAATTAGATCCAATCGATTGCATTGAAACAACCTCTTTTCGCGTGAAACACCGCAAACTACCGATAAAAAGAAGAATATACTTTTTATTTCTTTCATGACTTATCGTTCTTTGCCATTTGTATAGTTGATAAAGACTGCACATTGTGTAGCCGGTATCTTGATTCTACAACTACAGTGAATTGAACAGCATGACTTTCTTACTGATGTACAGTATATTTCTCAAAAAGTATCATTAATGAAACAATTTTGATCGAACAAAGATTCGGCGGAACAAAATCTGTCGCCAGTACCAGTCCAGGGGTGAACCCATTCGGAATACCCCACCACTGTACAAGCATATATAGATAAGCCGGAGATGGTCCTATCCACCCCTTTCAGAACGCATTTAGCCAGCAAGGGCAGATCAAAGGATCAAAGCCGTGCGCACACATTATACACGCCGTGTCTCGCGCGCCAGGCAATTTTCGGCAATAACTCGATAAACTCGGCGCCCGTACAGATTCTTTTGCATTTGCATCTGTAATGCGCTTATACAGAGGGCCCCGAAACCGGCGCTCGCCGAAGTGCGTATATCCGATCAGAGTTATTTTACTCTACACTGATTTCGGATTTTCTTCGGCAGCCCCGGTTACGCGGGCCGAATCGAATTTCCTGCTGAATAAACATTTTCCGAGCGCGTTGCGTGCGAGAGGCGCTTTGTGTATTTGCATGAGGTATAAGCAGCGAGGGGGCTTTTGCTGTGTGACTTTTGGCTGATTAGGAAGCATGATTGGCGGAGCGTATGGTCTTTGGAATTGTATTAGAGTGGTGCATTTCTTACATGTACATGTATGTGATTTTTTTTTGCGTAAAATTAGTTGAGGATTGCAAAAAGTTTTTACTTTTTTAGGTAGATTTCACATGAAAAATTCTATTTGGTCCGTCAAAGACATTATCAAAAAATATTCAATACGTATTTTTTTGTTTCTTTCACATTAACAAAAATTGATGTAGACAGAGCCCGTCAAAGTCCAGAAGTGGGGGCTCATGTCATACAGACATGAAATTTTGTATCTTTATGACGTCAATACCCCCCATGCCCCAAGTGGTGGTACAGTAGTTGGCGTGTAAATCAATGTGAAAATGTATTGTTGCCGAAAAATTTCACGACTATAGAATTATTCATAGTAAATGATTTTATTAAACCTTGTACTTGTTATTGTACTAATTACGTTAGTATCTCTCATAAAATGTGTTACTAGGCTGAAAATTTGCTACAGCACTAGCATGACATGCTCTTTCCAGGAAATAAGGTACATTTGGCCCGTAAAAATTTCGTTTGTTCTGAAGTGCAACTTCGATTTGTAACTTTAATACAAACTAATGTACAAATTCCGAATGTGCTCAGCGATTATTTTGCAAATTGTGTTTTTATACGTACATATCGTTCTGAGGTGTACAAAAAAACATACAAAGAATGATGTAGTTACTCAGTGAATTTTATTTTTGTACCATAGTTATTTATTGAAGCTATACTTCAATATCGATTGAAGTTACACTTTAATAACGATTGAAGTTGCACTTCAAAGCAACACATATCATGTGGCCATCGGTCTTGCTGATATTGTTATGATGAAAAGTAGGCTAAATAAAAATATTAGAGGATCATTCAATTGTAAAATTTATAAATGATGATGCAAATTCTTATCGATCTTTCGACTAAGCCAACTCGTAAAAGTACATTAAAAAAAGGAAAAAAGAAAAAAAAGGCCAGGTCCATGTGCTAGTTACATTCAGTGCTCGAAAGTTCATCGACACTAAGCGCAAATGCGAGCCGTTGCTTTTTATTTTTTACAAACGCACTAACTCATGAACGAAAAATTCCATCTGCCGGATAGCTGCCCCGCACTGCAGCAGCAGTGTAGCACAATTATTGCACACTGCACTTGTGTGTCGCGCGCGACTTCAACGTTCGTACAATGCAATACTACAGCACGAGAGATGTCGACGACTGTAATATAGTACTTATATCGGTGGTCTGAAATAATACCGCATTCATTGCACATATGCGCAGAATGACGCATTTAAGACTCCGGGCGTATATACATCGTGCGCTCCCACGCGGCGCTCATTCACTCGAGTTCCCGTTCGCTACTTCGCTGCTGCTGCAGCCGACTATAGTATTAGTTAGTAGTTGTGGGTATATATAGGTACAAGCATCAGTCTCCGATCCTTTGATCTACTGCTGCTGCAGTGCAAGCGCCGACAATGCCATTCTCTAATTAAAGAGAGAATTGATCTCTGCTGCGTTGGGAGGACCGTGTGCGCGGGGCGTATTGTGTATTATGCAAATACCGTTTGGCGCATACGGTTTTTCGGGGCGCTAGACGTGTGTGCGTGTTTGTGCTGTGTCTCCCTGTGCGGATTTTGAAGGTTTTGTCGCTGGTTGAATTGATTGTATTTTTCTTATCGTGTTATAGCTGGCTTGGGGGATTTAGAATTTAGCAACGATTTGATGGACACTGGTATAGGGTTCGTTATGTAATTTTGTATGGATTGGAGAAAAAAAGCAATACATGGAAGTTCAATATTTTATTTTATGAAACTTGTGACGAAACTTTAGAAATAAATCTTTTTAGATAAAATGCATAACGTTTTCTACAACAGATGTATACAAAAAAATGTGTTCCAACATATGCAGCGCAATACTAGAAAATAAAATAATGATTATCAGTCGTGAAGTGCGTCTGCAATACACTTGTAACGGCAAAAAAATGTAAAGAAAGAGCAAAAACAGTACTGATGAAAAAAATTTCGTATCAAGGAAATTCCAAATGCCAATGCAGAATTAATATTTAAGTCCATGTTGATTGTATTATCAATTGACAATGTTTATTATGCATCAAACAAATAAAAAATATAGGTTTTTTAATCACTAGTTGGTTGCACTAGTGCATTACTATTCATCATTTGGTAAAACTGACAATAGTAGTGCGTAAAAACTAGATTTTAAAGACGATCATACATACAATTTTGAAATATTCACTAAATTCGTATAGTAGGGTTACTGAGATAAAAAATCTTTAACGACACTCATCAATTTTTCCTACAAAAGTAATTAATATTATTCTAGCTAATTAAATTATAAACGTTGAGTTTCATAACTTATCTGAATAAATAGAGCGCATCAGACAACCGTATTTTTTTTTTTTTTTTTTTTTTTTTTGTATAAATAACATTATTTGTACTACAAAATAATGGTGTAAAATTTTGTTTCTTAAAATAAAAATATGATGGATGATTATTAATGCAGTTACAAAAATGAACCATATCATTTCGTCATCTCTATTTTGTCCTATTTTCATAAAAAAAATAACTAAATAAAGTTTCAATTAATAAAATCAATACAAAATTGATACGGGTAAATTTGTTTGTGCTTCCTTCCAATCTCGATCAAATAGTTCTTCGGCGATTCTATTTGACCGAATAAAATTCAATTTTTAACGCACATTTACATACCGTAAAATATTACATATGAAGTATCAGACGAGCGACAGTGAGATCAAATCGCACTCTGACAAATTATAAAAAATACTGCTCACAACGTGGGGGTAGGAATTTTCGTTCCAAGCCGAAATCCGACAAAAAACTTCTGTCGCTCTCTTGAGCAACTTTTGCCTCCTTTTAGCGTCGCAGAAACGCTCCACGATTTCGCCACCATAAATCGGGAAGCGCTTTTCGACGTATGGCCTCTTAATGGCGCACACCAAATTGTTGTTGGCAGCATATGATGTGAGGCGGCCATCGGTGAGAAGATGCCAGAAGGTTACCGTACCCTGGCTCCAGCAAAGAGTCGTTTTCATAAACTTTAGCTCATCCGTGCATTTGACGTAATACTCTCGCAACTTTTCATTCAGTTTGTCCACTTTACAGTTCAGTATTGTAGCTCCTATTTGGGTCGTCCCCATCATTTTAGCCTTGGCTGCGTACTTGACAGCCACGAGCAGATTTTGGGCCTGTTTACGGTTATTGATGTCGACGAATACGCTCTCGAAATCGAAAGTTGCACCACTGCTCAACAGTAGATCCATAACCTTACTGTGGCTGAGGCTAATGGCAGCATAAACTGGTGTGCGTTGATATCCATCTGCATACACTACATCAGTATCACTGATTTTGGCACCATGACTAAGCACAAGTTTGATGCACTCCATTTGCTTATCAATCTGAAATACATGAAAAGGTATTATACTTATGTATATATGCATGTATGTGACTTATCTTCCAAGGAAACACCAATTTTTTTCAGTATCCGCTATGTCCCCACCTACGCTAGCACCAAAGCCAATGCTAAATTCCCATAAGGCGGCAAAACTTGGAAATACGATATTCGGGATAAAACATATTGGAGGAATGGAGGAATACGAAAAAATAATTCTTTTAATTTTTCATCTAACTGTAAATGGTTATGTTCCGCGATTTTTGAAAAAATGTGTCAATGATGACTCACAAGCACATTTTCTATTGATTTTTGCCAAACAAGCTTAAAAGTTTTTAAATATGGTTTTTGTTTTTAAATCCCTCGTATTCCTCTAATGTATTTTATCCCGACAATCGCATTTACAAGTTTCACCGCCTCGGATTGGTAACAAAAACGATCCCTCACGCTTCCCACAACCCTCCAGAAATAACATAATTTTTTGTTTGTTTCTCTGTTTTCCACGTATAAAACACCTAGTGTTCCTTCACAGTCTTCAAAATTGTTTATTCATACCCCCATATGCCCCCTTAATCATTTTTTATTGATACAAGGATTTTAACCTCCCAACTGTACATCCTTGCCAGCCCACGTTTTTGAAATGCAGAAGTGTGCACAATTTATGTTTAGGTTGGTTAAAGAGCACAAGGAGGCCAAACCCAACTAGTATATATATATATATATTTATGTCATACCCCAGCGGAAATTTAGAACATTATAAAATGTAAGAAAAGTAAAAATGTGTAAATTGTAATGATCTGTCATAACCCGTAAGAAAATACTTCGTAATATTCTCATGGATTTCAGACGGTTTTTACATTTTGTTACGTTCTGTTACGCTTCTGTAACCATATCTTATGATTAATCAAAGATTATT
The DNA here is from genome assembly GCA_030522625.1 of Copidosoma aretas. Lineage (NCBI taxonomy): Eukaryota > Metazoa > Arthropoda > Insecta > Hymenoptera > Encyrtidae > Copidosoma > Copidosoma aretas. The sequence continues at coordinate 6,211 of JAPYYV010006713.1, read as the reverse complement.
ACACTTGATTATTTTATGTTTCACTTTGTTGTACTTCATTATGTTAATAAAAGTTCATATTTTGTTCTTTTGAACATTTTGTTACGTTTTCTTGCATTTACTTACGTTTTATTGCATTTCATCACATTGCATCATACTTAATTCTGAATCACTATAGGTTCTTACAATTAATTTTTATAACATTTATGAGATTTAAAATGAATAAAATTCGAAAATGTAAGAAAGTGTACATTAAAGTTACTATCCATAACAAAATTTAAACAAATGTAGTAAACTGCAAGAAACTGTAAGCTGTTACAAAATATTACAGAGTACGACACTTCCTTACAGTTTCTTACATTTGTGTTTTCATGAGATTTAATAGTGTCTTTTTGGAATCGTAATAAAACATAACGATTCGTAAGATAATGTACTAAGTTGTAGTAGACTATAATCGAATGTAAAAAAACGAAACAAACTGTAACTGAAGTCCGAAATCCAATCAAACCTTACATTTCATTACAGAAAGTTACGGTTTCTAAACGTTTTCGTACATTAATTTTTGTCCGCTGGGGTACATGTCCATTATCAACTACATAAAATAGAACGTTCGTCAATTATCACGTATAAAAATGTTTTACCATCTCATTTGTGCATAGTTGTTCGATGTACTCGTCGTGACTTATGCGAAGCATAATAGAATTTAAATGAATAAAGGTTGTTGGCCACATTATATGGCACGCAATTATTCGGTTGATCAAACAATACTTGGATTTTAATGTTGAGGCGCCATAGTCTATCAATAGCTTAATTAGATCCAAATTCATAGTATAGCATGCGTAAGTCAAGCTGTTGTAAGTATCGTCGTCCGAACTTTCAGCCGAAGCTCCAGCCTTGATGAGTAGTTTTACCTGTTGTACCTGTTTTCTCTGCAGATTATTCAACTCCTCGTATTCTCTTGTATTCGAAGAATATGGCGATCTGTAGTACAACAACTTCTTCATTTCAAAGTATCCTCTACTACAGAGATACGTAAGTGGCGTGAACAGGTATGATCCTATACGTATCTTCGCGTTAACGTTGGCTCTTCTTTCGATCAGCAGCTCGACGGTGGCCCATTGATCGTAATGCAGGGCAAAAAAAATCGATGTTCTGATGCGATTGTCCTTTTTTTCTGTTTTAGCTCCAGCTTTCAACAATGACTTTATGCTCGCTATGTCACCATGCGCGCAAGCAAGGTCCAAAGCTGTCATTCCGCAGCGACATGTCCCATTAATATGTATACCTCGATCTAGGATTGCTTTAATCATCTGGTGGTTCTCAGGATTTTTTCTGCCTGAAAAATTCAAATAATTTTTTTCATACGTGACTGAAAAATCGTAAGCTAATGAGAACCGAAATTTTGAGTCGAGATTATATTTCTCCACTATATACCCTACAAAGTCATGTGAAATCTTACGTACATTGTTTGAAGTAAAGTGCCACGTGTAGAAGACCCCAGTGATCATCATCAACACCGTTAACATCAATGCCTGCATTGACTAACAGATCAAAGCATGCAGTAGCACCACTGAAAACTGCGATGTGTAGCAACCCAAAATTGTGGTCGAAATCGCAGTTCTTGCAAATCGCTCCTGACTCCAACAGTAGCTTAGCTACTTTGTAGTTATCGTGTTGAACAGCCAAAACAATAGGTGGAAGATTGTCATGATTTTTGCTGTTGACGTCGCAACCAGCTGACAACAGATAAACGGCCAATGGTTCATCATCTGCTTTTGCAGCGTAGTGCAATAGGGTGTCGCCATTCTTGTCTGATCTCGTCTTCAAGTTGATCTTCTCTAAAATAGTTATGCAGTCTTTGTTCTCCAAATGCTGTTGAAACTTATCCCACCACTGAGAAATTAGTTGAAATATTGGAGAATCTATATTTTGGAAAGTTTTATTATACGATGCAACTATCATAAAACTACAAACCCTAGTACCGCCGAGAAACTGACGACGAGGGTATTGGGCTTCTACGAAAGTCACTTTTTGTCGCTCACTCAACAGCAAAAAATTGTCCGTACCTGCCATTTCCCAAATTCACTGCATAGGATCAAACTCTATTAATTCTTACATTTATTATTCATGTTTCAATTATTTGTACTTTTGATCAAATATTGGTGATTTTGATGAATAGATTCATACCTAATAAGGTTAGCCAAAATTTTTATCACTTATGTAATTTGAATATATTTACTAGGTATAAAGATGTAAGTGATTCTACGAAAAACCATCAGTTACTTGGTTCGAAAAGAATTAAACCAAAGTTTACGCGTGCAAAACTATTTTTTTCTTTATTAGTGTTATTAGATGATGATTACAATAATTATTGGTCACACTAAAAAGCTAATGTAATATTTTTTACTGGCGTTTTAAAATTTTGAAATAATTTTTTTTTATTTTGTGAAAATTCACGACTTTACACATAATATCACGAATCACGTCAATTTTACAGGTATAAAAAATGAAGCTGAAAAATGTGCTATAAATCCAAAGGAATTTAAAGATAAAAGAAATCTCGAAAAAAATTGTTTCAAATGTTTTTTTGTAAAAAAGAATTTATTTTTGACCTGTCTTGGTGTATTATTTCTTTGTAGAATATAAAAAGCACTAATTCAAAGCACTAAGCAGCTTAAAATTCGAAAACCAAAGATATAAATTATTATAAAAGAGATCACGTGGACATGTATTGTAGTATAATACAGGAGTCAAAAAAGGGCAGATTAAAATATATTCTATCTGCGTCTAAAAAATAACAAAAAAATTTTTTTTATCATCAATTTTAAACCAAATTTTATTTAAAACTTCAAAGAACTATATCTTGGCATCTGAAAAAAATGTCTTTGGTAGCATCTTGAATTTTATTTAACACCAACGAGTTAAAGAGCAAAAAGAGTGTGAGAGAGAGCAAGAGAAACTAACACCATGATCACTACTGAAAATGGTTTTTTAATTAGTTGTCGTTTTTTTTACAATTTCTCTAAATCGTTTCGCGAACTGGTGTATTATCTCATGAACTCACTCATACATATTCACGACGATAGATCAAGTATACGTTTATCCGTTTGGTTTTAATAATCATCATAATTATATAACACAAACATGAATAGGTATAATGTACTGTGCTGTGTATTGGTATTATGAATTCGAGTTTGCGTTGTGAGAACAATTCCCTGTGTATGTCATACATAGTAAACATCGCTAATCTGGCATCAAGTACTATGTTTTCCTGTATTTGCATACATTTATTATTTGATGATAAAATTTCTAATTTTCCCGACAAATGAATAATAGACTTACAATAATTTACCAACTTTGACAAGCAATATCAGTTGGAAAGGCATGCATATTTCGTTAATAAAGCAAGAGGACCAGTACTAAAATTGAATTTTGATCTGTATTATACATTAACACGATAAATCATCACCGCTTACATATAAATTGAAATCGTCGCATCCACTATAGTTAATCAAAAATAATATCCATACCAATTTACCGTTACCAATTTACCGTACCTCTGTATCACTTTTTATTTGCTTTTAGTTTCTCTCAATAATAATCTACAGCGAGAGTAACTATACTTATTCACGAGCATACAAAAATATAGGAGTTGTTTGAGCAACAAATCCTCAACTCTACGTACCTGCTGCAGGAAGTTCTTTAATTTCCATGGGCAGTTACACGTTCCAACACCTCTAGGCCGACCGTACGTTCTTGAAGGGCAGTTCCACGGGTCGCAATTATTGTACACGTTCAAACGCGTTTGCTGCTTTCTTGAACTATTTGTGAGTGGAAAGAAAAATCAAGCTATAAATACTTAAAAATACAAAGTGCTCAAAACAAAGCTTCCGATTTCAAAAGTTTATCGACAATTTGAGGTACACTAGCCGATACAATCACTTGTGGTTTGGTGAATATAATAATTATTAGTATTATTTACCTGTATATGCGTCGATTTTATAACGATCACACAGAATTTTTCCAAGCCATGCGTGCGATTATTTATGACTATATACACTCGAGGACACTCGTGCGCACTGACTTCGCAAAGTCTCTCTGATATGGGTTTGTTCGAGTACACTGAATTTGCCTTGTAAACGAGTGTGATCACAAAGAAAGAATCCCCCCCTCGGAGGTTCATATCGATGATTGTTGACATAATTCGCGAGAGGGAGAAATAGAGATAAAGTGTTCTATGACCGTGAATAAGGTACTTGAAGTAACTGCCAAAGGTGTGCTATTTCAAGTAGGAAAAGTTCGGGAACTTTAGGAGAGGATGGATGATTGGGATAAAGGTGAATATTCATGCCTCGTGACTCGTTCTGTCGTCAGTAGAGGTACAGTTTTATTTTTGCGGAACATTATTGGAATATTAAATGATGTGATATTTGAGTATTAAGATTTTTCTAATACAAGGACAATCAAAACAACAGTATTCCCTCTTGGAAGTTTGGTATAAATGCTGTAACTTAAATCGTTATTAAATGGAAAAATAATCATTTTATGGACCGAAAAATCGAATGTATAATACATATAATACGCATCAGAACAAACACCAATACTCACAAACATCATATGAACCAAAAAATTGAAGTTCCAAAATTCACCATTTATCACTTTTTCTTTTCTAGATAATTTCACATATACATTTTTTAAATTACTTATCGAAATATATTATAAGCTAATATTTTTCCAAACTCCTTGCAAAGACATATTATAATAATTCAAACATTGATTCACCCACCAAGGCGAAGAGACGATTAATTCAATAACGAAGAAGAAAAAGGTCCAACAAACCCAACTCCCAATTCACCCGGCGACGATAAAAAATAAAAACCACTCGGAAGAACTATAAGCTAATAGACTCTCAATTACGCGACGCGCCATCCATCCAGCCTACGAGCAAAGAAAGAGGCTACATCCCATCCAGGTCAGGCTCGGCGAGAGCAAGCCTGTCCTCATACTCGGCTCGCACAGGGGCGCTAAACGCCCCATTTCCCCCTCTCAAATTCGATCAATTATTTTCTTTACTTTAAAAAAGCGAGCCGGCAGAGGAAAAAAAAACGAAACCCCCCCCCCCCCCCCCCCACACAAGAGAGTCGAATCGCCCCGCCACCCTCCTCCGAGGCAGCCCTGATCCAATTTTCAGATCTCCCCGATGCGGGCGCGTACAGTAACGCACTGCCGCCGGTTAGCAGGGTAAAATCGTCCGCTTTTCCCAACCCCGAGATCACATCCCCCCCCCCCTCCTTCAACCTCGCCGGAGCAGCTCCCGTGTAGACGAGAGAGCTTCTCGCTTTCTTACGAAGCAAAAAAGGAAGACGGAAGGAAGGACGCGGGGGAGTGGGGCTGGGGAGAGAGGAAGGAATCGGTGGGACTCGTGACTAACCGCGCGCACGTGTTCCTGCCCCCCCCCCCCCTTATTTCTCCTCGGACAGGTTGAAAGGGCCGTTCCTTCGCTTTCATTTCGGATATGTATACCGTGTATATACGTATATATATATATATAGTGTGACGGCGATCCCGTTCTTCCGAACTAACTCCCCCGGCTTCTGCTAACTAAGACTTCAGCCTTGTAGCTCTGTATACATGTACACCCGCAACCAGTAGCAGCAGGAACTCTCTTTTCCTGGGGGGGGGGGGGGGGGGGGGGGCGGCCCCGGCCGCCCCGCCCGCCCGGGGCCCCGCCCCCCCCCCCCCCCCCCACATAGTGGACGGATCGGCGAAACTAACGCAGTTAACTCTCGACACCGGGCTTCCTCCAATAAAACGGACGTCGTCGCATCGGTCGGCCCTTGGAACGCAGAGAGATACCCTCCTCTTCTATACATCCCGGCAATGAAACGTGCGCTCGGCCAAAGAGGACTGCGACGCGGAGGAGGAGGGGAAAAAAAAGCGCCCCATCAGCCGCCCCGCGCGTGTATCCATCCGTTTCTCCATAAAACGCACGCACACGCAGCGGCCGCGGAAGATGATAGCGGGAAAAAAAAGCCCGTGCGCGAAGCAAGGGACGAAGAAGAAATCACCGAGGGCCCCTTAATTGGACCTCGATCGGGTCCCCCCTCCCCCCGTTCTGATCTCCCCCACCCCCGCCTCTCTCACGGGGCCTGCACTTGCGCGACTCCCGAAAATAGACGAAATCACTACACGCGCCCGTAGACCGGGCTGGCGGCACTTAACCACGCCACGG
>JAPYYV010006712.1:0-14298 GCA_030522625.1 Copidosoma aretas | reverse complement strand
AGACGCACGTTGCCCAAAAGCTGGCGGATTGGAAGGTTGGACGAGATGTGCTGACCCAAGGGTGACCTCGTGCCCTTTTCAGGGCTCGTGGTCGGTCGGTACATGCCAGCGACGGGTGTTCGAGCTTGCTCGACAATGCTGTGAGAAACGATGTCCACCCTGGTGGCTCCACCCTCGAGCAATGTTAACGCGGTTCCGGGGTGGAACAAAAGCCACGCGACATAGGGGGTTATTTAGTAGGTATTTTTTTTTTTTTTTTTTTTTTTTTAGGAAGTATTCACGTTGGGTCCCACCCTCCCGTAGCCCCTGCAGTGTGCGTAAATGCATTTTTCCTCCTTCCACAAAAAAAAAAACCACTCGGACCGTAGAGTGGTGCTTTACATTTTTTTGGTAAATCTGCCTATGCTACAACATAAGCTCATGAGCAAGAAAAAGCTTATGTACTACGGCCCTTGCTGTCTGTGATGATCCTGTTATAAGTTTTAAATGATATGAAAGGAAACATTGTAGCATACAACAGTATAGATAAAGCTACTTACTAAGGTATTGACGAATCAGACACTGCCATTTATATTGATTTTTCAACAAAAGTTTTAAATAATATTCGAGGTCTTCCACCGCATAAACTAAATCTAAAAATTGGAGCAGTAATAATGCTAATAAGAAATTATAAGAAATTTAAGCATCAATGATGGACTTCGTAATGGTACATGATAAAAAATATCAAAATTATATAAATTCAATATTAAAGCAGAAATTATAACAGGGGAAACAATTGGAAATAAAGTTTCTATACCACGTATAACATTATGTTCTGGAAATAACTCTTTTTCACCTTTTATTTTATACAAAAAATTATTTCCTATTGTTTTAGCTTTTTTAATAATAATAAATGAATATCAAGGTCAAAGTATTGAAAAAATCGGTCTTTGTTTTAATAAACCTCTTTTTTCTAATGATCAATTCTGTGTAGTATTGTCTAGATGCAAGAATCATAATAATATTCTTATACATCTAAATTCAAGTTACAGTAACATTGTTGAAAACATAGTTTGGGAAGAAGTTTTTAAAGATTGCAATGAGGAATAGTAAAAAATTACAATATAATAGATAGTAAATAATATACATAATGCAAATAAAAGTTTAATTACGTCACTAAGGTCTTTTTAAAAAAGGTTTTCAATATTAAAGAATAAATTTAAAAAAGTTGATATGGCCTATTCACCTTAATATCGCAACAAACCGAAAAATTATTTCATGTGTACGAAATATACATATGAAATCGCTTTTCATGGTAATAGTGTTGATGATACTAAGAGGAATTAGGGAGCCACTTAAAACAAAGCGGTCCTGGATGATTACCGAAAGATGGAGTGGAAAAATCATCATAAAATAATAAATAGATTATATATATAACTAATTTTTTGTATAAAATTAGGAAATATAGCTCCTAAGAGAAACAAACAACTCATAATGAGTATGCATATTTTCTGAATAATAAAATAAAAATAGTGATGATGATTATTTCGTAGTTCTGACTGATGGCTTTTACAAATTAGATATGAACCTGATAAAAAATCATAGTAAAAGTCTTAAAATAGAAAGAGGAGTAAACATTAAGATCATCAAAAATATAATTAAACAATGTGAGAGCTTAGAAATTAAAAATAAAATTCAAATTATAGTTTAAATTTGAGCTTTTAAATTTTTTAAAATTTTTTTAGATTTTTCATGTCTTCTAAATATTAAAAGTTTGAATATTTTTTTACGTTCAATCATGAAGAAAACAAGCGAATTTGGGAGGGTGGCGAGAGAGATAGAGAGGGCGGAGAAAATTAAAGTCCTTATAACAATATATATATAGTAAGATCTGAAAAATTGTGTAAGTCCCTGAGGGAGGGGGTGAGGGGTGGCAAGGGGGGTACCGAAGGTGGGGTGAGGGGGGCCTGAGAGGGGACTATTCAGAACAGAAAAAATTTTCTTACGATAAATCACGGAGAAAACAAAAGAATTCGAGAGAGGAGGTGAGGGGGCAAAGAGGGCGAGGTAACAAGTGACGATCGTCAAAAACACGTAAAAATCAAAAGAATACTCCCTTGATTTGAGAGGGAGGGTGATGGCGGGAGGGGGGGGGTGAAGGTGGGAGAGGTGGGTGGAAGAAATCACAGTCCTTACAACTATATATTTATTGTAAGATATATATGTATTATGTATATTATATATCATCCACCCCCCTGCGCGCTATACGCGCCAACTCCTATATTTCTATATTATTATTCTTATGTCTAAATAATCAAAACAGGGAATTTTTTTCATATAATTTTAAGTAATTCTAACAAATTTTAAACTTTTCGATTTTTGGTTGAAAAAGAAAACAATCTAACGCATTCTCATTAGATTTATTCTTCTTATTACTTTGCTCTGCCCATATGAGGTAAGAATCCGAGTTACTTACATTTACGGATAACGTTTTTTTATCAGTAACTAATTATTAACAATAATATAAAAACTTAACATTTTTAATATTTGATAATTATTACTGTATTCATTGGATTATTTTAAGCATAAAATTGTATCATATATTTGTCCGTAAGATGTTTGATTTTCACGTAAAAAATTAATGATCTTACAAAAAATATTGGATATACTTTATGTAACTCGCAATAGTGTGATTTCTTAATATTCTATGGACTTTCACTTTGAAACAAACGCACAAATAATTAAAAATAAAAGTATAATTTGAAGGATTGGATTCAAGCTTTAATATAAGCGTGAATAAAGCTTTTTATCATGTTACCCTTCGGAGCTTTGGCCATTTTAATAATTGCTAAAAATGATAAGATCTGTACACTTTTTGAAGATTTCGAAAGTCAAATAATTTTTGTTTAACACAATTTTTCGATTAAGATTTAAAATATTATCTTTTTAAGAGTGCAAGGAGTTGTTTACGCCAAAAAAAGTTACATTTCATATAAACTAGGATTGTGCCTGTCGAATTAAAGGATTTTTATAATCTGTTACGCACTATAGTAATATTTGAAAAGTAATATATATATACACGAAATTTTGGGTAGCCCGCTTACAAATAACTAAATATCTATTTTGAACTCTTAAGAAAAGTTTATCGATTTTAAATATGGAACGAAGTTGATAGCTTTTTTTTATACGAATAATATAAATAAATTCTTACAAAAATGGGTAACACTCAGAAATATGATTACGACTTTTTTTGGGAAGCGGGAAAGCTAACAGGTAAACGATTTTCTAAATCTTATATCCAAAATGACAAATTTCTGGTATTTTCATAAAATTCTAGGGATAGCTTTTTTTTATTGGAACAGAAAGATATACTAATAAGCCTTAAAGAGATTTTGCTTAAGATGTTGTGTTAAATATTTGTAACATAATACTTTTCATTTCTTTATTTATGAATGTTCATTTTATTCGTAAACATTGTATAAATTATATATACGATGAGCATCTTTTGTAGATTCTGATCCACAATATACATAACAGCTATAGTAATTGTTAAGGATCTGGAATTTGGTGCAGACTTTTCTTAGATCGTAGGAAAACTAACACTTTAAATAATTTTTCATACACCTCGAGATTTTGAATTTCGTTTCAATTAGATTTATTATGTCTCTGAGCTGAATTATACTACATCATAAGCCATTAGCAGCCTACATGCCAAGCTTAATTTTCTAGTTATCATGAGAGTTATGATCCAAATTCGTTAAGTCTTCATTTTATCATGACCTTCGTCAAATAGTTTTATCAATATTTCAAATCTAAGATATTGTAAAGGCTGGATATCTATGACTTGGCATAGCATTAACCTTTGATCACACAAAACTCTACTATATGTTTAATTAGCAGCTGTTTTATAAGTCTGTATAATAAATCTGGCGCGGGTAAAATTTATTTTGCACTTCAGGAATATTCCCGGCCAACTATATTCCAAACTCAAACTTTGTAGCTATTATAAGACCTATTGCATACATCAGTGCTATTAGTTCTGTAGTCATCAGCATAAATAAACCAATCATGAAATCAATGTCAACTTACGAGATCATCCATTTTTTGCTCTTAAATTATGCTCAAATATATAAGTTTTTTAAATTCGAAACTTTTTCGAAGCCTTTTTCAAACATTATTAATTGTAGTTTTTATATAAAAAAACAATTATAGTTAGACGAACTGTTCTGCAGCACAATATTAGGATACAACAGATCCACTAATTAATAAAATTTTTATATATCTAAATTATATATTTTTGTCAGCGCATCCATTATCACGTGATACTGTAAAAAAACCCGTAATGAACACTAAGAAAATTATATAAACACATATATCTTCCTATATTATATAGTTCTTTACATGTGGTATTCCACACAATCCCTCCACACAGCCTCCCGATTACCCCTCACCGACTTCCCACGAAATAAGGGAGAATTCGGTCTTTTTTCCGTTATTTCGACTTATAATATTTTGGGTCTAGGCCACCTACACGCCCACAGGCCCCCCTTAAATCCTCCACCGCTCCTTGACTTGATTTCCCTAGACCCCCACCGCCCCTCTAACGACCACCCACGTAATTGGTACATTTTTTGTCAACTTTTCCATAAAAATCATATACCTTTTTTGGAAAAATTCGGTCGGTAAAATTATATTTTACTGTAGATTAATTCAATCGTCAATTATTTGTATGTTCTTTATAAGTTGATGAAATTTTAAGTTGCACTACACATAAACATTTTACTATGTTACTATCAAAAAAATTATTTGCTACAATTTATACTAAATCAAAGAATTCATAAAATAGGGCATGGATTTACAACTAAATACTGTCAATTTGTAGAACTATACATCTCATACATATTTACATTTTCATCTAATTTTTTGCACCGCCCAAGAGGTAAATTGATGGACTGAATACATACAAATAATGAATACTTATATTTATTTGTGATCGTCAATACTTTATAATTGATCATAAATTATTTTATTAATTTAATACCAATTCATTTGTAAGTATCAAGTTCTTGGTGTGCTTAGCTTTTTTGTTGTTAAAAAAGATAGATGTAAACTATTCGAATCAAATTATTAACCAAGGGGGATAAATATTACGGAAAGATAAGACAGGTTGCCTAATGTAATCACACAGGTATCAGCGGAACTCAAAATGATAAAATTAAAAAAAGGAAAAATATTGAAAAATTGATAAACAGTGTTTTGGAATACTTGAGCAAATAAGGAAGATTACAGGTAAACTCGAAGAATTGCCAAAAAATAAAAGAAAGAGAGTACAAGAATTGAATCGAAGACTGTATAAAAAGGTAAAAAGAAATTATCAGAAATAGAATAATTTAAAAAGCAGAAGAAAAACCAAGCCAAGTATCGAAAAGCAGAAATTTTTATGAGATTTCGAAAGCGATTGAAAATTCAGACCAAAAAAAAAATGGATGTGAATAAGTAAAGTGTCATAAAAGATTTAATTTTAAATTTTGCAAGGTGACAACAATGAGACATGTTATACGGAAAAGAAATATAGGAATCAACATTGAAATCTGGGAGGATTTTGACAAGGATATATCAATCATTGAATTTTAGAAAGTCCTAGGGGGGAAAAAACAGAAAAGCCGCAGAAGACGAGGAAATTGTGGGGGAATGATTTAAATTATTCCCATGATTTGAATGATTAAATTACCAAATATACCTAATGCATTATGGACAGAAACACAAATTATTGAAGGGTGGAAAATAGCATGGAACTATCTAACTCAGAAAGAGTAAAAAATAGGTCGAGGAGCGTAAAATATTAAAAGAAAGTTAAGCTGACTTCAAAGCAAAAAGAAGAACAAAAGCCATATTTTTGTACCAAATAGTTAAATTAAAAATAATTTAAAGCAAGGGGGCACTAATCATATGCTGTGTTTGTAGACGTTATACCAGCATATCATATGATCAATAGAAAAATTTTCTGGATGAAATTAGACAGAACTGGGCTAGGTATAGAAATGTAAAAAATTTTGAAAATAATTCATAAATGCTTAACAAATCAGATAATAAAGAGATCATTACCGATAAGTGATTTTAGAACAATGCAGGACATGTTGCAATAGAAAAAAAAGGCATGCGATGTCTTAAATTTGGTTATGACGTTGAATTACGTGCGAAGCATTTAAAATACACAAAGCAGATGCTAAAAGACTTAGACAAATATCGCGCAAAAAATAGTTTGAAAGCATAAAAAGATAACCTTAAGTACAAGAAATGGATAACGGATAGAAAAAGTTCTGATTAAATATTAAGAGGCGGTATTTAGTGTTGTTAATGAGTATTAGGATCTAGGAGTGTGGTTCTTTACAAATTATTTCTTCTCGTGGCAAGGAGAAAAAACAACTGGTAATATACAAAGGGCAGTCAACGCAGTTTGGGGCTTGAAAAAAAGATAGACAGTAAACATTTTGAATCAAAGATGGTTTCTTATGGATTTGTTATCTAATGTTAAAATAATATTGACTATACGGTGCGAAGATTTAGCGATGGAAAAAAAGAAGATATCGAAAAAATGAAAGCTGATTGTAAATAATAAAGTTGGGTTTGGAAGCAAGCACACCAGGACATATATGGAACATGGAGGCAAAGGGGTTGACATAAACTAGATATGAGGAACCGGGCAGACAATCACTTTTTGCACATTTTAAAAGTAGATAGGAGCAGGTGGCTACACGTATGCTTGATGGAAGAATTGAACTTGAGCAAATATAATTAAACAAGGTATATAAAGACTTTTATGAATCGGAAATCAAATTAAGTATAAAAATACTGGATGGTAATTAACAAATATTGTAAAGAAATAATAGAAAAATTGGCGAGAAAAATTGGGTAATGAAAAACTTAGCAGGGAATTTTAAAGAGTAACGGTGTGGTCTGAGATATAAGACTGTAGAGAGGAAGAAAGAAGAAGGATTTTAGGTAATAGACGGTAGGCTCTGATTGGAAAAAGACGTAAAGCACATATTTCCATGTAAAGTGGCGAGAAAAAATATACTAAAATAATAATCTTAGTCAAAAATATAAAATAAAATGATAATGTACAGATACGCAGAATGGAGTAATAACCATAGAGCAAGGAAATCAATAAATGATATATGAAAATATGTAAGACTTTTTAAAAATATAGTTAAATTAAGGACCGCAGAGCGTAGCTGAAACGTACAATATGTTGTGCCTTTTAAATTTAAATATAAAGTCAATGTAAAAAGTGATTCTCACATATGCCTATGTTGATATACATAAAGGGGATTGATGTTAAACTCTGTTGTACCAATCTTGTATTGGATACTATTGTAAATACTGTTAGAATTATTTTGAGGGAAATTCATTTCAAATAGTTATGATCCAGGAAAGAGGAATGTCATAGAATGTAAAAATCTGTACAAGAGATGAATATAAAAATATACTTTCTTAGCTTATATTTAGTAATAATTTCATATTGTTATCGTCTTATAAGCTCACGTTCATAATTTATTGTCAAATTTTCAAGAATGACAAAAAAAACACTTAACTGCTTACGTAACGAATAATTGGCCCATATATATTATTTACGTGTACATATGTATCAGTCTTAAGCTTAAACACGGATTAAGGTCGTTTATCAGTATTAAATTGTGTGCGAAATTGAATGAATTGACTTTAAAAATTGTGCCTTCATACGCCAGGACCCAGAGCAGAGAATTAATAATAGGGCTATGAAATAATGCACGGGAGACTTATGGTTATAATAACAGTCACTAAGACTTTAGTATAAATCACAATATATTGTAATAAATTGTAATACCTAAGTCACTTTTAGTATTTTCTGTATTGAGGTGATTAAACTTGATTTGTGTATTACAAATTATGTTGGTGCAAAGGCAAGGTAGTAACGCAAGCTACTACAAGATACTATCGCTACCTGCTTGCTGAAGCGGGCGAGGCAGACTGCGCGCCGCAGCAGCGAACCACTCGATGTGTCTGCATAGGTCGTACGATTGGCTACAGTTTAAATTTCGTGTAAACTTACGATTGGTCGCAAACTGTTGATAAAAATAACGGCGCTAACATCTAAAGTCAAAACCGATACATTGAATTTCCAAAAAACTCCTCTGTTGATAGAGTGGACTGTTAGCGTAGAGAAATAAATTAAAATTAGAAAATAAAAGGTTTATAGTTACGATTTAGAAAAAAAAAAGAAAATATTGGAACCTCTATTCACCTTGAGCCGATCTACAACAGTACAAACGCAAGCAGATCAAGAAAACGATTCAAGATATTGATTTGAAAAATATGAAAACAATTTAAAACTTTGTTCTCCTCGGAGTAATAGACAACGAAATCATGAGTTGAATATCAAAAAGGCAAACTGTTGGATCAATAAATGGAGAACTTATTTGTTTTAATTGCTCAGACGTGATTACAAGATTTCAGTGAAAATAAATGTGGATCGCTTCACCACTTATAATATTGATATCTATTAGAAATGTACAATTGATTGAAATCAAACATTAAATAAAGTACAATAAAATAATTTCTGAATTCGTTTTGTAACGTATGCCCAAACAATCTTCAATTATGGAGGAAAATGGTCATAAACAGTCAAAGTTTTAAGATATTACACAGATCGATCTGGTTCAATCTCATTTATAGCACACAGCAGAATCAATTTGTGAATAGGTCTATCAAAAACAGAATAAGCAGTTTTAATTTTTGCCACCCTGACCAGAGATTCAGTATCCTTATAGATTTTAACAGTATGCCCTAACGGCCATTTACCAGAAGAAGTTATCTCGTTCCTAATGAGAACCAAATCACGAATCTATATAGATCTTTTAGGAACCAACTATTTGGATCTAGCCTGGAGTAAAGTTAATTATTCTGACGACCATATTTTTTGAAAAATCTGAAGGGCCTATGTTATAAGATTGCAACGTTGTAGGGGTGGTATATTTTCTAACGTACAATCAGGCTCTGGAACTAGATAGAAAGGCCGTAATAACAGAAAATGAGCTGGATTTTAAGGGTTCAAATCATCAGGATCGTCGGAAAGGCGAACTTATGGCCTAGAATTTAGGCAAGCTTCAATACGGCATAAAAGTGTGGAAAATTCAACAAAGGTCAAAATTTGTTCACTTACTACCCGTTTCAAATAAAGTTTTGTTGATTTGACGTCTGATTCCCATAACCCCTAAATTAAGGAGCTGCGGGGGGGTTGAAATGCCAACGCGTACCTAAATCGTTCAAAGCATGAATAAAAGAAGACTGCTTGGTGAAGTTATGCCACATTTTCCTAAGCTCAGAGTTTGCTTCAACAAAGGAAGTACCTAGATCACTGTATATCTCAGTGCATTGGCTACGTCTAGAGGCAAACCTGTGAAGAGTAGAAATAAAAGCCTTAGAAGAATAATCCTCAACCAACTTCTAGTGAATAGCCCTGGTATCAAAATAAATGAGAACTGCGACATAACCTTTTAGAGTACCCTTTCCTCGATGTTTGGTTATACGTATGGGAAAAGGCCCGGCATAGCCAACAACAGTTTGTTGAAAGGGTGGACAAGGGATACCTCGTGAGCTAGGTATTTTACTCATAAGTAGGACTCAGTATTCAATAAGTATCTTTTGCAAGGAATGCAATGTGAAATTTTAGCTCTAACAACTTGACATCCGCGTAAGTTCCAAAACTTGTGACGAATTGTTAGTAGTGTCAATTGTATAACTCCGTAAAGGGTAAGTCTGTGATTATATTTAATAACAAGAAAAGTCAAAGGATCTTCGTCAGACAAAATTATAGGATGTTTAGTTTCATAGTCTACAAAAGCCCGACTAATACGGCCACCAACTCTAATGATACATTTGCATAGGGTCTTAAGCTGCGCAATCTAGAAGAGTGAGGAAGTGACAAGTCTTGACCCGTTGGTAGTTCTTGACTTTTACTTAAAGCTTGATAATCATCTGGAAAATGAGTATGCTGATGTTGGAAAACTAAAAATTTACATGCATTATTAGTCTTGGGTATAGTTACGTAGGGTGTATCGAACATCATGAAGACTCTTACGTCCATAAATGACAGAGTAGCTTTTAAGTTAGGTAACAGACAGACTTCAACTAGTTAAGCGTTTAAAGATTTAGACCCTGTCGTTTTTCATTTGACTAAGTTTCAACATCGATACGCAAAGCGGAGACAATAGGCAGTTAATCGTAACAATCGTTCTCATTTGGAACAACGTTTCAAAAGTGTTACGTAAAAAGATTCTGATTCATCAAAAATACTCAAGTTACTGACGGTAGCTTCAGGGCGTTCTAAGAACTCAGCCTGAAATTTGGGGTGTATCGGTTCGATCTTTTATAGTATTATTGCATCGTTTAACCACAAATCTTTTCCAAGCAATTGACTAGAAATAATACCCCTAGATGCTATGTCAGCAGGGTTCTGTTTGAAAGTTACATTATACCATTTTGCACGTGACGTATTGTTATGTATTTTGAGCACCTAAGGACCACGAAAACAAGCTATCTAGAAAGTACACCACTCAACCAATACAACACATCTCTAGATTCAGATCACAGATGTACTTTCACATCATTTATAGGTATGATTTCAATAAAGTGTCTGACTACAATAGATTAGAGCTCAGCTGCACATATATCCAGTAAGGGAGTGCTCAAAACTTTAAGAGGAGCTACTCTAGTCTTAGCCACTTCAAGAGAAACATGAACATTGCCACCCCGAACTACACATAAATATACTACAGCAGCAAAGGCATTTTGAGAAGTATCAGAAAACCAATGAATTTCTATCGTTTCGCAATCGGGCGCATATTAGTTCCATCGGGAAATTTCGATTCGCTCCATTAAAGGTGCTTCAAAAATCCAACGTTCCCACAACTCTACTACACTAGAAGGAAAATTGTCATTCCAAGAGATGAGTATTACCCAAAGACACTGGAAAAGGATTTTACCAAAGATAAGAGAGGGAGAAACCCAACCTAGTGAGTCGAAAAACCAGGCTAACTGTGCCAAAAGATTACGTTTAGTGCTGCACCTCTTAGGAGTTCCATTCAAGGACAACTGAAATTGAAATACATCTAACGAGGAGTTCCAATGAAGACATAGAATATAAATAATTTCTCTTTCATCAGTCAAATTTTTAAGAGCATATGCCAGTTGTTCATTTGGCAGCTGAGCTAGAACCTCCTTAGGCTTTGATAACCATTTACATAGAGGAAATCCTCCGAACCTGCATGACTCTATTAATTGAAAACTTTTAGTCTGGACCTCTTCTAAACTATGTCCACCCGCAAGACAGTCATCCACATAGAAATCTTTGCGTAGGATCTTGGCAGCTATAGGATGAGAACCGGAGTAATCGTTGGCAAGTTGGGCGAGCACACGGTTAGCAAGATAAGGTGAGCATGTCAAGCTGTAAGTAACAGTCATTAGGGCATATGACATAATGGGCTCAGACTGACTAGGGTGCAACAATATGATTTGAGACCTTCGATCCTCAGAAGCAACTAGAATTTGTCTGAAAATTTTCTCAATGTCAGCAGTGGATACGAACTCATAGAAACTCGATTTAAGTAGTCTGTCAAAGAGATTCTTTTATAAATTTTCACCTGAGTACAAAAGTGAATTGAGTGAGACACCTGCGGTAAAATTTGACGAACCATTAAATACAACTTCAAGTTTGTCGTTCTTTAAAACTCCGTGATGCGGTATATAAATGGAAGGATGTCCTTAATCCATAGAAACTTCCTTTATGTGTCCTAACCTCAAATATTCAGACATAAAAGCTGCATTGATTGATTCATTTTTTATCAGGGGCATATAAGCTATATGCAAGGAATTATCCCTCAAGAATCTGCGTTCTAACTGATTTAATATTGCTAACGCAGACAGGTAGGATTGCCGTTGCAACTGTTGAAGAGTTAGGGGATCAGTCTTAAAAGGCAAGCGAACGATATACCTTCCATTTTGATCTCCAGCGTGAAAGTGCGAGAGAATTTCCTTACAGGCGATTTCGTCCTGGTTTAGTTTCGTTCGAGTCAAAAACGGTAATCCAATGACCCCAAATCTCTAAACCAACTCGTTCAAGGGTATATCTTTAGTATGTAATATAACTAAGGAATTTCTAGCTCTGCCCAGTAAATTCGGCCCAGGACCTGACAATAACAATCCTAACTCCGAAACTGTAGCGGTGAAAAGATCCTCATAAACTTTACGAACTTCTTGTACAATGATTAATGCATGAGCTGCCGCATCAAGTAGAACATCAATTTTGTCTAGATAAAAGAACTCAGGATCGGCTAACGTAAGATCACCAAAGGCTGACAAGTCTACTGAGTTACTACCGATAAAGTGCCTGCATGAAGTGATTTTCGGCACTACTTTAGCTTCTAAAGAATGACTAAAATCTGATTTAAAGTAGGATTCAATGTGTAAGGATACAGATTTACTGGAAGCCAGAGAAACAGCTGCCCCAACTCCGGAGAGCGTAACGTCAATCCTCTTCTGTTTCAACTTTAATAAGTCGCAAAGTGATTTTGTCACAAGTGAGCATTAAGAACTCTGATTAATCAAAGCTCTTACTAGAACTTTACTCGAGTGGTCGGTAGAACTCACATAAAGCCTAGCAATGGCAAGATTCATATGCTACTTAAAGTTGCTTCAGTCTAGAGGACCCCTGACCCCTGGTTATTCGATTTTCTCCCATTTTCCTAAAATTAGCAAAGGCAATTATAAATACCTGTTTTACCTGTTTGAATGCCCGAGTTGTTCTTTATACGGTGACTCCATATTTATAGAATTTAAATCAAAAAAACAGGTAAAACAAGACTACCCAAGCTTCAAGAAAACTATATGCGGTACAAATGACCGAACTCGACTCACACAACAGACAAAATTATGCACAATTCAAGCAAAGACATCAAATAGAATCAATTATAACGCACTCTGCTGCGTGCTGTCCAGAGTCCGCCACACACCCAAAATAAGGCCAAAATGGCGTAATTTTGTGACACCACGTGCCAACGAAAATCCGCAGCCCAACCATCCTCTACGCTGATCTAGCTCGAAGGATCATGTACGAAAATAATGAGTGGACTGTAAAATTTGTGTCTTTATACGCCAGGACCCAGAGCAGATAATTAACAATAGGACTATGAAATGATGCACGGGAGACTTATGGTTATAGTAACACTCACTAAGACTTTAGTATAACTCACAGTATATTAAAATAAATCACTTAATATTAATGTTAAAATACCTAAGGAACTTTTATAATTTTCGTATTGAGGTGATTAAACTTGATTTGAATATTACAAATTATGTACGGGCAAAGGCAAGGTAGTAACGCAAGTCTACCTGCTTGCCTAAGCGGGCGAGGCGGACTGCGCGCCGCAGCAGCGAATCACTTGATGTGTGTACATAGGTCGTGCGATTAGCTACAGTTTAAAGTCCGTGTAAACTTACGATTGATCGCAATCTATTAATAAAAATAACGGCACTTACATCTAAAGTCAAAACCGATACATTCAATTTCCAGCAAATTGGTAAAAATGATTTGCTAAATCTGTGAAATTATTCCTTGTATTTACTATATTTGTTCGATTTCCAAGCGAATCTTCATCAGTCTATTTTGGGTATCTACCTGTGTACTCATGTGTATTTTGAAGAACGAATTCTTGTATTAGCTATTTGTATTATTTAACTTCTATTAGCTAACATATAAATAGAATTATAAAAATATGGGGGTTTGCTCATTAAGCTTGCAGAGGACAAAGCCCCCTAGTATATTATCGACACTTTTCTGATGGAATAAGTCACTTTATAGGTTCCTTTTATGAATACCAGTTGCGAACACAAATATTATTTCTAATGAAAATATCGACAGGTTTGTGAAATAGTACGTGGTTTTCTATGTTGTGTTGGCTCCCATTATACATTTAGTGTGTCGCGATGATACTCGTTGTCTTGTAATCATTATACTCCTTTATTTGATAACCGTGTTAGAGAGGTTCTAAAGAACACGGTAGTCTGCCATGTAAACACGACAACAATATTGATATCCTTCTGCACGCTTAGCACGGTTTCACACTGAGAAACTGACGTAGCAGCGTCTGCCACAAAGTATAGTAGCTACTGCTATACTTCCACAGTAGTGGCAGTTTAGTAGCGCTGACTACAGACTATGGCAGAATCTGCTATGGCCGGTCTGGTGGCGATAGCTTATGATAACTATAATGGAGCATAATA
>JAPYYV010006711.1:0-14055 GCA_030522625.1 Copidosoma aretas | reverse complement strand
AAAAAAAAAAAAAAAAAAAAAAAAAAGTATATTGTGGTCATGTGTATGTGTTTGTATGAGTGGATGAGTAATTTTATTTTAAAATTCGTATTATTGACATCGAACCTACTCAAGTAAGAATGCGAGCGATCAGCATTACGATATAGTTTGCAAAACTGCTACTCCAAAACCTTGGGACTTATACGATTCATAATCGATTCTGTTAATAAATGTTAAACATTTTTTTTTAAATCAATACGCACTAAAAGGACAAGTGGTCAGCAATCTAAGCCATTAGGCTTTGTTTTAAATTGAGTAATAACTGGATTGCATCGATGATAAGGTCAAATACCAACTCGACTTGCCCTCCTTAAGTGCGAGAGTGTAAAAGCTCCTCCTGTGTACCATCCATCGCCTTTAGTGTTCTGTCAAGCAAACTCTGAGGTAACTGCAGAGATTTGAGTGTTCGATCGTGACCTGTCTAAACGATAGTTAGCCCTTAGAAATCTCTCGAGCCACGTTTAGTCAGTGGATGAAACACAGTCCAACGTTTAGTCAGAGTAAGAAAATCCAACGCGTTAGTCTGATTTTAGGAATAATAAGTAGTATTACTGGATCTTGTGTAAGCGAACCGATCCCGCAATATAAAAGTGCATGTCAGAGGAGCGGTACAAGCAGAAGGACCGCCAAAAAGGATTTTCCGACGTGAAAAAGCAGCTTACCATCTATACAGCCATGGGTGTTTCTGTGTACTTTAAGGTTCGGTGCTGCGATCATCCGCGGAAGAACTTACGACTGCGTAAGCGCGAGCAGCGGTTGAACTAGCGTTACTTAAGTAAATTTATGTGTTATTATTGTAAACAAAGGAGCTAACTTTCCGGAATAACTATTTATACTCGCGAATGTAAAGCTATCATAAAACTTTTGCATATTCTATTTATTTTGTATTATGTAAAAATTTTACTTTGTAAAATTTAGTTTAACCTCATTAAAGTGATACATTGGTTGTCTATAAGAAATATTTGCCTTCTAAATCTTTTCAGTTTAAATTACATTTAAACATATAATATATTCGATCAAATCAAATTCGAAGAATTCTTACTTTTGACGATTACTTTACAAGGACGTACGATAACAGATGCCGGACGTATCAAATGTAAGAGGTCAGTGTTCCTTGCACGGTCGCGCACATCACACTTCCCACATAGTATCGTACGTTCCTGAAATGTTTTAGAAGCGTGATTTCTAAAACATTGAAACGTTTCCTTAAAAGGACTAGAAACGTTTCTAAAACGTTTCTAAAACCATTTTTGTCTGCCTCGGTCAGTAATAGGGAGTTATCTAAAACGTTTCTAAAACGGTTTTGAAACGTATCTCAGTGTCAATTTATTTATAACAGAAAAAAAATATTCAAAAATGTTTTAAATACGTCAAAAGTTATAACAGATGATTAAAAAAATATTAACAATGATAGAAATATAAAAATGCAGATAAAAAAACCTGCCTAGAGTAGGATTCGATCTCGCGTCGCAGAGTTGAAAGGCGAGCATCTTATCCACTTGGCCATAGTGAATGAGATAGAGCAGAAGTTATTTTGGTCCATATAAGGTACATTCGCAAATTGTTTTTGTTTTTCTAGTTTTTGAAATTAAATAAACAATTACCTAATTCAGATTTTCAATTTCATAAGTAAAAATTATTCCGAAAATCAGAAATAAAAGTATAAGGACTTATTTATAGTGGGACTTCACTACCTATAAGAGTACTTACAATTACTCTATAACTAAGTACTTATACTGCTATTTCTCATTTTTTGAAAAATTCTTATTTACATATTTATTTAAAGTATACGGGCAGAGCCTAATGACATGAAGGTAAAATTAGGTATATGGTTATTTAAAATAAACTGCAAATTATAAAATAAAATAAAATAAATTAAAATAACATTACATCAGACATACAAAAAAAAATATTACTTATGATAATAAGGTAAGATTTATGAAATTAAAAATCTGAATTGGGCTAATTATTTATTCAATCTTAAAAACTGGAAAAACAAAAACAATTTGCTACTGTACCTTATATGGACCAAAATAACTTCTGCTGTATCTCATTCACTTTGGCCAAGTGGATCAGATGCTCACCTTGCAACTCTGCGATGCGAGGTCGATTCCTACTCTTGGCAGGTTTTTTTCTCTGCATTTTTATATTTTTATGGTTGTTGGTATTTTTTTAATCATCTGTCATGACTTTTGATGCATTTTAACCAATTTTTAATATTTTTTTTTGTTATAAATAAATTGTCACTGAGATACGTTTCAAAACCGTTTTAGAAATGTTTCAGATAACTCCCTATTACTGACCGAGGCGAACAAAAAAAGTTTTAAAAACGTTTTAGAAATGTTTCTAACTTCTTTGAGGTAACGTTTTAATCTTTCAGAATTTACGTTTTTGAAACGTTTTAGAAACGTACGATGCTATGTGGGTTATATTCACTACATACACTACCCACACAGCTTGATGGTGATTTAACACCGTAGCGTCGAGTTGACGACACTTAAGAACAAAAAGCATATACTGAGTGCGAGAAAAATAAGGCTTTGTAGTCGAAGTCCGGTTCGCAACGAATAAAATAAATTATTTGTTAGTCGAATCCACGACGTGCGCCCTTTATCTCGAAGTACGGACTTAACACTGTAACTGCGAGAAACCAAATGCACTCTTTCTATGAAAACTACCTGTGATTCTACATTCAACCAATTGTAAAAATAAGTGAGACTTAAATATGTTCTTAATTTTAGGTCCTGCGATTAAATAATATTTCGTGATGCTTGCTCAATACACTTATCATTAACTGTTAACGCACCAAATTAATTCAACCCATACACGGATTACAAATAATAAAGGATTGTTGACTATCAACTGCTTACAATTAGAAATAGATTCCGTCACACCTATGAAAAGAAACATTTTAAACATCTACAATATTGCAAGTACCAATAAAGTATGTTGGAGATAAGGTATTTATCTCCTATTAAGTGCCAAACTACTTGCCAATTCTTTTTGCTTTTAGTCAATCAACAAATGAATTATGTATATGTATATAGCGCTATTTTATCCAGCTCATACTCTGGTCAAGGTGCAACGTATGGGTACGTTAAACTCTCTTAAGTTTTACATAAGGTTATGGACACAAAATACAAATAAAATTTCAATGAAATATTTCAGTTTCAATAAAACCCGTAAAAGATAGTATTGTTGCAGTTCACAAAATATTTTAAGTTAAGTGAATAGAGAAAAAATGAAAACTACAGCAAGAAATTTCATGCAAGTCCAACCTACTAGCACCTTTAAATGTTTAAAATGATAAATTCAATAAACATAACTGACAGCAACGCATAAATGAATCATCATTTTCCGTTCTGCAGGATTAGGCAAGCATCCACTACAGATATGTATAAAGTCGAATTCATTTTACAAATTACATGCGGCTAATTGTCAAGGGCATCTCATAATCTGTTGACTTTCCGAGTCAGCCCCAAGCATCTTAAATCGTCCATGTACAACCAAGGTACGTTAATTTTTTCAAAGCTTTACAAGGGTTATGACAGCAATTTTGAGACGATCCGTTTGTTTGTACGTGCAATAAGATGGCATTGACGTCTAGTAACTAAAGGTCTTGCAAAGAATAAATATACCCTTGGCCTTGGGTATCTGAAACCCTCCACAACAAGATGCTCTGTATGCCATGAGTGAGAGGGAAAAAGAGACACGAATAAAAATTAATAGGCTTCAGACTCGATCATGTTTAAAGCACAAATCACACTTATCGTAAAAGATTTGGAACAATAGACTACTGCTGTTCTTTTTAATAATTGACGCATCAAAATCAGCCCGTCACGCAAATAAGCATGCGCAAGTATGAGCTAGTGCATATCGCAACACCATACTTGTAGCAGACATGCTGAATTAATTGACCCACAAAATAACGAAAAACAACCCACAAACTATTTTTACCTCCTGATCAACTATGTCATCACAGCATACGTATGTTATGCACTCAAATGGCGGTGATACAAGCACTTGCATTTTACATTGCACGTCCGCACTTCATTTAATAAGGCTCTCACCTTTTATCACACGTCAGCTAACACACATCAATAGACCCAATTTTCGATGCGGCCCACACTTGCCTTGATACACTTAGGCCTCATATACTACTTACTTATTTTACATGAAAACGTGCTGCTATCACCTAACAAGTATCCTACACTTCACGCCTTTGCAAAAATCTTGACAGCGATGCGATTAATCTCACACTACTTGAGCGCACCGTCATTACCTAGGTAGATGTTCTGCTGAGTGTTAAGGTCACAGCCGTTCTATCTCGTCCAGGTTCACGCATTCACGTTGACCATCAACTCCATCTCAGTTAGTCAGCGCACCCCATGGGCTTGAAATAAAATGGTCACATCTATCTGCCATCTTGGCAGCGACTCCTCAGTAGTCTCCTCTCCGCTCCTCTTCCTCAGTTTTACCGGCAAAGTATTCCCGGGTTTCGTCACCATTTGTAGACGACAAGAAGAGGTGGAGGCATGGCAAGAGCGTTAGAAACAAAGTAAAGATGGAATAAGTCATAAATGCTTTTATTAGACACAGAAAAATATAAAAGCACCGCCCAATACACATCACTTACGTACCACTCAGTCTCGGCACTCGAGAACGTCTGCTTTTTATCGTGCTGCTCTGTGGCAGCAGAGCCTCGCTTGCTTAATCCGTCTTACTCACTCACTTGCTATACCTCTAATACATGCATGCACACGCCGAACCTCACTTTTCTTGATAGCCTTTATATATATATATATATATATATATATATATATATATATAAAATATTGAAACACACAGCAGGCCCTTGCTACCTCTGTGAGCCTGTATTTCATGCATATATACTCTAACATACGCACAAACATACAGTGGCGTCAGTTGCATGTGAAGCACAAAAATAATATATACTTACCCATGGATGTACAATTATCATTTCCACGCTACTATTTACGCATGCATACATCATAGCGGAGGAAAAGATAACATTTATGTACAAATTTTACTCATTATTTAAATGGCAATAACTAAATTCGTACTATAAATCGATATCTGTTTTTAAAGCTTTTCTGTCCGTTACAGGGGTCCGGTATCCAATTCCTGTCAGAATCACGCAGGCCGAAATTTTGTACACGACCCCTTGAACTTTGATTTTCTCGTTTCGCGAGGTCGGGTAATAAATTCTGGCCAGCGTTACGGTTTTCTATCGTTAACCCCCAGCGCTAATGCCAAGGTGTGCCATAAGAAGCATAGCTGTAAAGACATACCTTTGACCAAATAACGTTTCTCGTACGTATTCTTAGTCGCTTAACACAAGTTCAAAGTCCGTTGGTAACTATTTTCTGTTATTAAAAAATTTTGGTCTCGTGTACTTTCTTTTTAGTGTTTAAATATTATCAGATTCAGGAAGATAAACAAGTCGCTAAATTTTTTCATATTATTGAGTATTTCCTTCGCAATTATTATAATTTACACAAATATGGCAAATAATATTTTCATCTCTAACTAAATAAGACAAAATAGAAAGAAAATGAACAAAAATTCAAGAAAAACTGATCACTATTGATTGGTCTTCGGATTCAAGGTTAAATACCAAGAACATATACTGTAACGGTCTAGTTTGCGAGTTCATAATAAGTTTTAAGTAGATCGATATGCGCCGACAAACAATAACTTGGAGCTTTTATTTAACGTTATATATTATTCCAATTTGCTTACTAACAGACGTTCGTCTACTACTGCACCAGGCCATGCAAGATGTTGACACCTTGCTAGCACGACTGGGTAACGAAAGAGGAATGTTAGTTAAATTTGCTCTGCGCGTTGCTATGAATTCGCTAAACTCGGCGTTGTTGAGTGTTTCTTCTACGTCCTTGGCAAGACTCGCTGTTGGTGAAGAGCGTCATAACAATGATGATAGGCTACATCAGATACTAGATCAGCTGCCTCAATCCACGAGTGTAGCCGCTCCCCTGGATGAACGCTCCTTCGCGTCAGTTGCAGGATTACCATCAGGAGCTAGTGATGTGCTTGCCTCCTTGTGGAATGTTTTTATAAGTAAAGAAAAGACTTTTTCAGTGCCTAAGGTTGACCGAATTGTTATCGGCTATCGTGGTGAGGCTAAGGAGCGCTATAACTCCTCTGCTGCAACCAGAGCGGTCTTGCCGGCGTCAATAAGCCCTGCAGCGTTGGGCATGCATGTGCGTAAACTTGGTAACGACCCTGGTTGATCCTATTATGTGCAAAAACATTGAAAACAATATCTCGCTGACTAATTATGGCTCTTAACCCTGACTTACTTCGCATTGGCTATATTAATGTGCAGTCAATTAGTCCCCATTACTTCGATGTGCGTGCTTTGATTCTTAAAAATAAGTTTTATTTATTAGCAATGACCATAACATGGCTCAAGCCAACCCAGCCTTTGCGTGCATATGCCATTCAAGGCTATAGATTATTTAGAGTTGATCGTCGTAAATAACGTGGGAGTGGTGTTGCTTTATACGTTTATGAGTCCATCGACTGTAGGATTATTGCTTGTTGGTCTCAGCCTTCGCCTTAAGTTGTTACGCCTGATTTTGTACTAGTTTTGCTTCGTGTGGGTAGTGCACAATTTCTTGCTACTGTTGTTCATATCCCCCCCAAGTGGTAATATAGTGCTTTTAGTAATATTGAGGAGGTATTTGTCAACTGTCACTGTCCATTCGATTTTAGTATATTAACAAGAGACTCAATCGTAAACTGGAATAGTCTTGCAGCTCGTAACACATTAACCCCACTATTTACATTAGGATCTCTCTCACCTCTTGCTCATCAACCAACCCATCATACTAAGTCATCTCACACAACAATCGATTACTTGCGTATTTGCTTTTTCAATCAAGCACATGAGCCCAGCATTTCTAAGCATTACGCAATCTTAGTTACTCTTGATTGTAAGTGCCCGCCTATGAACTCTTGACTTATCTTTGTGCGCTCTTACCGCAAATTCTAAACGTACGGATTGACCCGGTGATCATAAAAATTAGAAATGCCTTCGAAATTGAGTTCAAAATACCATACGCAATGCAAATTCGGCTTATTACAATACAAAATTTAAGAGATGCCATGATTCGCGGGAGCTTTAGAGATGTGTAAATGAGTTGGGAGCGTCTAAGCGCTTGCGTGAGCTGTCACAGGAAGCGGTTCATGTCAGCGAGATGAGTGACTTTTTTTCTAGTTCAGGGCTGACTCAGCATTCGATTTGTCATTCATCCTATGCGCCTGTATCATCGGACTGCCGATTTTATCTCGCTCATGCTGATTCATCCTTCCTGTTTAGACGATTCTCAACAGCAGGATCTGATGCGCAAGGACCTGATTATATTCTATTAAGTTTTCTGAGGCGATGCATTACGACTATCTTGAAGCCATTACTCCATATTTTTGACTCATCGCTACAGTCCGGGGTTTTTCCTTTAGCTTAAAAGGGCGCTTTGGTCCGTCCAATCCCCAAATGCCCCCAGCCACACTCCCCCGTTGATTATGGGCCTATTAGCATTCTCTGAACCGTGGCTAATTTGCTAGAAACTAAAGTGCTGAGGCAGATCTCTACTTTTGTAGAGCAGAACGGCCTACTGCATACTTAACAGTCAGGCTTTCGTAAACTCAATAGCACACATAGTGCACTAATTAGGATTTTTGATGATGTTCATGAGGCTGTTGATTATGAAATAGTCACTCTTCTTGTAGCGGTTGATTTTCCCCGCTCGTTCGATAACGTAAATATTGAACTCCCAGTACACAAGTTAGAGGTTTTTGGTTTTTCTGACTAAGCGTAAGACTGGTTTTACTCTTTTTTAAGTAGACGATCCCAAATTGTGGTTAACTCTACGGTTGAGCATTCTCAGTCGCAGCGCAGACTCGTGGGAGTGCCGCAGGGAAGCTTGCTGGGGCCGATTTAATTTGCGCTATTTATTGATGATGTGCCTGATGTATTGCAGAACTGCAAAATTATTTGATATGCAGATGGTCTTACTATTTATTGTCACGGACAAGTCAACTCTATTATTCTTATCGTCGAGCCAAATAATAGTAATCTTCAGAGACTGGCTGACTGGGCATGTGCTAATATGCTTGATATTAATCGTGATAAGACACATGCGCTCTGGCTTAGTGTCAAGCAACATGTGTCATGAATTCGGTTCTGTCCTCCCCCTCCTTTTCTTATCAAGGACAAGCCAATTGCTTATCGTGAGACCATCAAAGTTTTGGGTGTGATTCTTGATGCTACGTTTTATGAACGAACCAATGTACTTTAGCTTCTAAACAGTGCTATTCCTCTCTCGCTAGACTTCGTAGATTTGGTGATGCAATCCCATAAGCAACGTGCCTTCTACTAGTAAAAGCTCTTGTCTTTTTATACTTTGATTATTGTGTAGGACTATTTCTAAATATTTTAAGCGAGCTATTACAAAAATTACATCGTTGCGACAATGCAGCTCTACGGTTTGTGACAGGACTTCGTAAGTTCGACCACATTAGCCCTGCTTATAAAACTGCCGAAGTCATGACGTATTTTCAAAGACGCACCTATGTTACTTTATGTTTTTTAGCCTCCATTTTACGCTACTCTAAGCCCAATTACTTATTCGACTGCTTAAAATTTCGACCCCTTGACAGACCGGGCTTAAAAATATGCTCTGAGCTTGATCTTGTGATTGCTTGGGCGCGTACTGACTGCTTCACACAGTCGTTTATTAACAAGACTGGCAAATTATGGAATGTGCTTTTTGTAGAACTGAGAACCCTCTATAAAACAAAACTCTTTCAAGGCCAAACTTTTTAAATTTCTTTTAGACCATTAGCTTGGCGAGATCCTTGTTTTATTTGCTATTTATTTTTATGTGTTTCCTGTCAAGCTTACTGTGTTGTATATAGTTTGTATTTTATGATTATCATCTTGGTTAAGTCTAAACTCGTTATTTATGTTATTATTGTTACTGTTGCTGCTACTAGTCTATGTTATTAGTCAAATTGTGCATTAGAATTAAATTACATTTATTTATTTATTTTTTATTTTTTATTGTGATTTTGTTGACATAGCTAAAAATTTTATATACTTGATTTACATTAGTTATTTACTATGAATTATTATATCTATGTTGTATAAATTTACACTGTACCAAGTGAAAACTTCCATGCGCTTGTACCAGAGGCATTGTCCAGCTGTGATGTACTATTATGGGTCAAGAGCCCTTAATTACAATAAATATTATTATTACTATGTAATACTCAGAAAAGGTTGATACCTTCCCCGCACCGTCGCTCCCGCACTCACGAACTTCAGCAGCGCCTACAGCAAGCGACTCATCGGCAGCTCTCGGCTCTGTGTGCGCACGCATGTTTGCACGGAGAAAAATATTGGGCTCAGAGAACACAAGCATACGAGTCGTAAGAGCTCAATACAACACCAAGCTGTTTTAACACGAGGCACCATGCACCGGGCTCTTCTAGCCCACTGATTGAACTCGTAGAGTTTGATGTAGCGCCAAGCTCTAAGAGCTCGAGGAGAGGGGGCGAACCAGCCCAAGCCATTGGAATCATTCATGTCGATCTCGAGGCTCGGCCCAACGATGAACATATAGATATACAATACACATGTCTTTCCCTTCCCCCACTCTCGGACTCTCACGCTCTCTGTACATCTATTTTTTCATCATTGGGCCGAGCCTCGAGATCGTCATGAATGATTCCAATGGCTTGGGCTCATTCGCCCCCTCTCCTCGAGCTCTTATAGCTTGGCACTACATCAAACTCTACGAGTTCAATCAGTGGGCTAGAAGAGCCTGGTGCCTTGCGTTAAAACAGCTTGGTGTTGTATTGAGCTCTTACGACTCGTATGCTTGTGTACTCTGAGCCCAATATTTCTCTCCGTGTGGGCGCCGTCTGCTCGGTGCTGGCTTGACGGAGTCTCTGGGTTTTTCTGGTGATAACAGGGAATCTGCTATTCTGCGCGTCACGCTTATGGGCCCACGTGGCGTTAACTAGCGTAAAAATTGCTTCAATGCACGTATTTAAAAGGCTTCGATGCACACTTCTAAATGCTTCAATGCACACTTGTTATCACTTAAATGCACACTTGTAAACGCGTCAATGCACACTTGTAATTGCTCTAATACACATTTAAATTTGCTTTAATGCACCATTATCATTACTTCACTGAAAGTTTTATTTTGTTAGAATGGATTATTGTTATTGATACTACCAATTGCGTCATTAAATTGTAAAATGTATTTTTGCTTTCGGTTAGGATAACTCTTTTGCTGCATGGATCTTTTTTATAAGTATAAAGCGTGTGGTACTTAAACTTTAATCCCTTTTGTTACGTTATTTAGCACATTGGTGCATATCAGCACGTTCGCCATTTGATTTTTAGAGATCCCTATAGCCGTAAGAAAGGATATTAGACGAAGACGTCCTTTTCATCGTACTGCTTCTCATCGACGGAACAGTGCATGGTCGTAAGTATTGGGGCGGGATTCCTTTACCTTTCCGGGCCTCTTCGATTTATTGCATAGCAATAGTAACAAACGCTTATTTTCCATCCTTTTCTTTCCCAACATTTTCTCATTGATTCTCCGAAAGATGGAAGAGATATTTGCACGAGGCGGATACTTATTGTAATTAGGGTGATATTAATACACAAATATAAAGTCGCTTCATATATATGATTAATCGCAAGTTTAGTTGACTCGTTCGTTTTCCTCCAGGCAGAAATCGAGTTACTGTATCGTGACAAACAAAGACGTCACAATATCAAAAATATTCTTTAGTAGGAAATCTATCTTGGTCTTAAAGTACCAAAATGTAGTGAAACATCAACGAAGAGCTATTTATACTAACAATATGATACATGATGCAGTATCGGTTTATAAAGTTTAACAAACCGTGGTAAAGTATGCAAAAACGTGCTTTGAATAAAATAAAGTTATCATGTGACAGATGGGGCAGCGCAACACTTAAAAAACAAAAGTATATTGAGAGATCTACTTTTTCATGAAGCAGATTTTAGTGTGATATCTGAGTTGCATATTTTCCCGATTGCTTACTGGAAAAGTGCTTGAAATGACATCGGTGAAAATTAAAGAGAGGCACGAAAAAAAAACCAGGTAGCACTCCAGGAGTGCCGGCAGAAGTGCAAACTTTAACGAGTCGTATATTATTATCAACTTTCGCTCACGAAATTGTATGTACGGAAGAATATAGGATTTTTGTGAGCCAATAATACATATGGACAGAATTGATGGTATTATCTATATTTCTGCAACGTTTCGTTCGAATTTCCCGAACCTCATCAGGCAGACTGAAATGTACACAGGTTCAACAAGTTATTTAGCACAATCAACAAAAAGAATGATGAAGACGCAACTGATAAATAAAATTATTACCTGATGGAAAATTACTTAAAAGCTAATAGGGAAGACGCGAAATAGTACAGTTCGCATGGTCAGTCAATACCCTACCACACTTATGTGCCTTGTGGCGGAAAATTATACGCGGTATTAACAGACAGGCGATAATAATCGTACATGTGAATATATGCAGTTACAAACATAATGAAATTGACAAGAAGGATTCAATAAGGCCACGGGGCTATACATGGTATAAACGGACTGGCGATAACAATCATGTATGTATATATACAACTACAAACATAATGAAGGTAAAAGGAAAGATTCGTGGTTTCCAAACATATGGTAGAAAATAACCATTAGTTCGATTGCAAGAGGGTAAACATATTAGATAGAGAAACAGTATGGAAAAAACGTATCTACTCTGAAATGCTACATATTAATATGACAGACAAATGCATTAATTAAAAGAAGGATATTCAACACCTCAGCAAAGTGTATAATCCGCTAATATCTAAATATTAATAATATGTTTTAATACTCTCTTATTTGTGTGTAATTTTAAACCGCTGTTGCAGTATTTGGAATCTTTCGTTTTATCTTCATAATGTTTGTAGTTGTATAGATACATATATAATTGTTATCGCCAGTCCGTTTATACCATGTATAGCCCCGTAGCCTTTTTAAATCCTTCTTGTTGATTTCATTATGTTTGTAACTGTATATATACACATGTACGATTATTATCGTTTGTCTGTTTATACCGCGTATAATTTTCCGCCACAAGGCACATAAGTTTAGTAGGGTATTGACTGACTATGCGAACTGTACTATTTCGCGTCGTCTCTATTAGCTTTTAAGTAATTTTCCATCAGGTAATAATTTCATTTATTAACAGTTGCGTCTACATCATTCTTTTTGTTGATTGTGCTAAATAACTAATTGTACCTGTGTACATTTCAGTCTGCCTGATGAGGTTCGGGAAATCCGAACAAAACGTTGCAGAAATATAGATAATACCATCAATTTTGTCTATATTTATTATTGGCTCACAAAAATCCTATATTCTTTCCTGAATACAATTTCGTGAGCGAAAGTTGATAATAATATATGACTCATCAAAATTGGACCTGGATTGAAAAATGGTCAACCAGCGCATTAGACATCGCAACACGTTTAGTTACATCCTACATCAGCATGGAACAAGAGCTCACCGCAGTGTCAAGCAGTGGATGAGCATCAACAAGTCCTTCACAGCTGCTGCGGCTAGAAAAAGGTTCTTGGTGAGATGTAGACGCAACGATGTTATTCCTAAACATATTTCGTACCGTACAAATATCATTAAGGAATCTAAGTTTCATAGCCGTTCTATGACTAACCGTTTTAATCATTTATTAAGCTCGTTTTCATTCTAAGTTTTAAATTTAGAAATCAAAGATATCAATATACATACTCAGTTATTAAACAAACAATTACATAATTTGAAATCGGATTCATACAAATTTAGCTCTGATCATCATTTCTTGGATTCTTTCTTCGAAAATGCCTTTGAAAATACAAAAAAACTTACACACAAGCCTAATAACATTTACAAATCGAAATTTGAGAAACTTTTCCCTTTAAATAGTAACGCAAATACACATGTAAATTATTCAGAGTTTGTGGAGAACTGCACTGATACTATGATACCAGAGAACGTGATGGAAATAATATCGTATTGTTATAAATTTAGCATACAAAGTAGTAGTTTTAATAAGAATACTATTGTGGACTTAATCAAAAATTTAGAACATAGTTTACATTCTGTTAATATGAATGAAGATATCAAAAATGAAATACGCTGAAAAACAACACATATCATTAAAAATTCTGCTTATCACCGTCCAAATTCTAATACTTATGAAGAAAGAATTTTATTTCAAAAATTAAAAGAAACCAATACCTTTGTAAAAAGTAATCCGCACTGACTTATTACTAATTCAGATAAGAGTAACAAGACTGTAGTTATCAATAAGCACATTTATATTTCGAAAGTGAATGAATTACTTTACGATAATAGTACCTATAAACAAATAAAATCCAATCTAATTACAAAACTACGTTCAGATGTAAAAACGATCTTAAATAGACTCAACGATAACTGTAATTTATACAAAAAATTTCACAAAAATGACTTAACTCTGACAACTACGATACTTCCAAAATGTTACGGCCTTCCAAAAATTCATAAAGAAAATATACCTGTACGTCCAATAATTTCTACCGTTGATAGCCCAATATATTTATTATCCAAAATAGTTTATCAAGAATGAAAAAACCACATTCTAACACCAAAGTCACACATAAGTAACAGCATACATTTTAAAAGTCTAGTTAACAATATACATGTTCCTGATGACTACACTCTTGTTTCTCTAGATGTCACATCATTGTTTAGTTGTGTTCCGTGTCCTCTAGTTTTAAATAATTTGGACAGGCATCTCGAAAGTTTACAAAATTGTCGCATCCTGTTTCATGAGATAAGAGATTGTGTTCGTTTCCTTTTCAATAACACGTATTTTTCATTCAACAATAAATA
>JAPYYV010006710.1:0-14055 GCA_030522625.1 Copidosoma aretas | reverse complement strand
TAGGTGATATTGACAAATCGAAAACTGTATTAAGTGAGAAAATAACTACTTAAACTATCCTCTCTTTAGAACTAATAATAAATGTATCACACAGACCTGGTTTCGAAATTTTACTTAAAAATTGTGTAATTTTTTAACTTTGTTTATTTTTTTGAGGTTATGTCCGATCATACTTAAAAAAGTCGTTGTAATGCGGTTAAGAGAATAGACTAACAGGTATTAAAAGAAAAAACAATTTTTTTAATTAGTTGAAATATGTGGTAAATGCCGATTTAAAAAAAAAATTAAAATGATAATTTTGGGGTTATGTCTACAAATAAATACGATATTTAGTTAAAAGAACCATTCAAATTATTGTCTTTTAAGAACTCATGATAAATGAACCATATACACCTTTTGTTAAAAAATTTCGATAGAATATGTAAAAATTTTAATATTTCACACTTTTTTCGAGGTTATGTTTCATCATAATTGGAAAAAGGATGATAATAAGTTCAAGAGAATTGTCTAACAAGTATTTAGAAAAAAGAAAATTGAAATGGATTGCAATTTGTGGTAAATATGATTTTTTTTAAACAAAGGATAAAAACTTTTTTTTAGGTTATGTTGACAAATAAATACAATATTCAGTTGAAAAATAGCGATTAAAACTATTTTTAATCAATCGCATATGATATTTTTACCACATGTACCTGTTTTCACAATTTTTACGTAAAAATTGTGAAATTTTCAACTTCCCACATTTTTTTTGAGGTTATGATCCATCATCATTAAAAAAGTTGCAGTGATACGTTTAAGAAAATCATCTAGCGAGTATTAAAAAAAAAAAAAAAATTGAAATCGGTTGAGATTTGTGGTTAACGCAGACTTTTTTCCAAAAAAAGGCGATTTTTCCCCACTGTGACACGTATCTAAGACAAAAATACTTGATAAGACTTTATTATTCAAATAAATACAAAGGCATACAGAGACATAATAGTGCAGACTGTATTTGGAACCCTACTTTTATTTGTATAACTTAATTAGGACTTTTTATAAAACATTACCGTGATGCAATTGACAATTAACCATGATACTTAAAGACGATTTATTATTTTAAAAGACTAACCAATACTTTTCGAGACATTATTGAGCCACAAATGAGGTTTAAATAATTTTTCAATATTACTCTACTGAGACTTTATTAAGACTTGGTAAAGACGTTTGAGATTTCATTGACAACATTAATTTAACTAAAATTCACATGAATACTTTCAAAAGCTTTTTATAAGTAGATGTTTATTGATACTTCTAGACATAAGTCTCACTTTAAAACTTGATGAGACTTAATATTTAATCCCCTATTTTCTGCTATTGCTGGATAATGAATAGGAGTAGGCTGTGTGCACTTCTGCACTGCTACTGTAGGATCAGGTGCAGGATAGTGCGGCGTTTCTACACTTTTAGAGACGACGCCGAGCAGGATAGAATAGCTTGCATTGTTGTACGGCCGTTATGGGATTAGGGTAAGGAGAAGCCGGAAGATTAGGTCTACAAAAACGAGTACAAAAAAAATAAAAAAACGAATTGTCAACATAAACCGTAAATTTTTTATTAAAATTGTCTTTGTTGTTAGTAAATTATAAAAAAACATCTTTACAATGATTTCGTTTACGTATAAAAGGTTTTAAAATTTGTAATTATTATGTTGCTTAATAGTTTTATTATAATTTCCTTTTTTTAGTTGAACTTTATAAAAACGTTATAAATAAGACTTCACTAAGACCCATTTAAGAATTATCTTATCTTCTTACTTAAGTTTATTTTTACTAAGATCGGAGAATTCCATGCTTGATAAGACTCTACAGTTTGAATTTAAGTAAGAATTTACTTAAACAGTATTGCTTATTATTAATTATTATGCTGGACAAAGAATAGAACTAGTTTTACACAGCCACGATCGGTCCCAGCCGGGGAGAGGGAGCTGCATTTCTGCATTGCCACTGCTGGATCAGGGACAGGATAGAATGGCGTGCATAACTGTACGGCTACGACGCGGATAGGACAAGGTTAAGGAGAGGGTGAAAGATCAAACCTCGAAAAATGAGCAGAAAATCATAATGGGAAACGAATTGTAAACATAAATCAAGCAATTATACATAAAGTTTTCACAGATGCTTATAAATTACAATAAGTATTTAAATGAATTATCTTCATCAAAATTTCATTAACTTATAAAAGTTGAAAATAAATGTAAGATCGTTGCTAAAACTAGTACTAGTCTTACATGTGCCAGTTATTCAGTGCTTATTGTCACAGGTAAAGGTTCAGGAAATTGTAGGTTCAACGGCACGCTACTCTTGGAAATGGGACAAGGAAGGTAGTGGAATAGCATGATACAAGCTCACTACACCTGTAACCACGAGCACAAAGATATTTAATTTCGAAAAATTTGAAAATACAGTGCACTAAGAACTTGTAATTGATTTATAAATTACTAGAGAGCATTATTCAAAATCACAAAAAAATTCATGGGACGCTATGAAAAAGTGAAATAAGGATTTACCACTTGTATTACACATTTTTATTAAGTTTGGATCGCATTTACACGCAACAGCAAATAGTGAAAGTTGAGTAAATAATTACCAGCAGTCTCAACTGATAAGGCAGTGAGACAGTAACGTACAAATAAAACATACAGCATTCTGTCCTTAGCAAATGAAGTTAGCAAAAGTGACTCGAGAACGCAAAGTCACTATACAAGCCGATAATTCAAATAATAGTCAAATCTAATACAAATTTAAAGTATGTCTTTATATGTTAATTGCATGATAAAGTATTTATCTGCATTTAATTGATCGAAGGAATAGACGATTACCTTAAACTTAACACTCGGTAATAGTGATATATTTTGGTTGAATTTTTGTAATAGCTGAATATACTGATTTTTAGTCTTTTAATTTTCTGTCTTCGCCCAGCACGCAATAAACAGGGTAATCCGAAAATGTTCCAGGAAAACTATACATCACAAGATTAAGTTTGTTAAGACAAACAAAAACGCATTTTACCAAATCTCGACCCGATGCGTGGTTTCTGAGATACTGTCAATTGCAAATCAAGGAGTTTTTTCATTACATAACAGGCTACGAAAGTTTTTTAAGTATTTTATTACAGTGATTATACAGATTTGTCGTTGATAATATCTCAAAAACCACGCATTGGATCGAAATTTGGTAAAGAGACTTTTGTTCGTCTTGACAAGCTTAATCTCGCGGTATAGTTTTCCTGAAACATTTTCGGAACACCTGGTATACAACTAATTATGTCATAAAAGTCGCTATCATGTTTTATGGCAAATTTATTAAGGAGCATGCAAAGTTCTTAAACCTTGAAATTGGTTAAAAATTACCTGAAGCAAGATTTTTCAAATGTTGAAGATACTTTTTCGACATGCCGTGCGCTGGGAACTCCATTTAGTGCCATCTGTTGTGGCTCTAAAGATCTCGATTTATACACGCGCCTCAAAACTCACAACTCGTGCGAGTGCGTGTGTAAGTCGAAGTCTTTACAGAGCTACAACAGAAGGCTCTAAATCGCGCTCCCCGCGCACGTTGCGTCGAAAAATCATAAACACCATGCGTGCGTGGGGAAATGTGACTCATACATGCGTGTCTCAAACGCAGCCGCTGGCACAGCGCGGGCGCTCGTGTGGGATCTTACACGCGTATGTCAATTATGTTCCCCGCGCTCTAGTATCGTAATGTACTATTTGCCAACTGTGCGGCGGGATGTTCGCATGCTGCATCATCATTTAGTTCTGGGTATAAGTCTATTTATACATCCTTTCGTTCACAGGCAGTATCTCTGTACCAAGAGTTCCTTGAAAATGGCTATAATGTTTATAATATGGTCAGCTAGGTATTATTACATTGGTAAAAAACTAAGTCAGTGCAGTGTACAAAACACATAGACTATATATGTTCGTCCCCTTAGTAATAATTGCAGTGTCCATTTTACAAAGATAATAAAAAGGACTTTCTCTGCTCTAACTGCAGAGGTTATCTTAATTAAAAGTTCTTTTGTCTTTTACCGAATGAGATTAAATGGAAATTTTTGTAAGTCGACTGATCATTAATCGAGGAAAGGGCTTAATTCTAAGATTCAACAAAGAATGTTTAAAAGTAAAGTGTTATTATAAAATGAAATCTTTATCTCCCTCATTCTCTTAAGAAAGATTTGAATATATCTCGTAGAGTATCAAAATGAATTTTTAGTCAACATTATGATGCGCTTGATGGATAGTTGATGCTTTGAGGAAGTAATGGTTAGTGTTTTCGTGCTCATGCATAAATTATTAATTCATACATTATTAATACATTTATTACTAAGGGTATTATTAGATGCTTGAAATTATTATTGTAATAATGTTAGGCACTTCTTATACTCGTAAGATTTGATGTAATGTAATCTTTCATTGTGATTGCATCATAATTTTACCAATTCAACCTAAGGACTGTCAACGTTAATTTTGAGTACAGGCGATCATAGGATGGCATGTATGGGTACTCTAGTAGCACAGTCACAGTTATTCCGCACTCTAATATGCAAAGTTTCTGTTATAGCAAAAAGTGCGTAGGCCGATGGTCTGTTTGCTTCCGGGATCTTACGAAATTTTGACGCACAGAATGTACGTAAGACGTAAGCAACGTGCATAAGAAGTGCCCAAGTCTTACGTTACGTCAAGTACATATTTTAATCGTCCATCAACTTAGTTTTACTAGCAGCAGACTCCCGCACCTTTTACATAAGTGTATTACATATTTATAGTACGTTAGGATTGCGTGGGATCTCAGAAGTAGAAAAACTATTGTCTTGCGCACTGTCCGTGCCTGAGACTAAGCTACCAGGGTGAGCGGTGGCTGGACTTTGGAAGAAACTCTTGAACATTCATAAGCATTCAGACCTTGTATTTACAAAAAAAGCTACATGGATGCGAAAATGACTGATAGATATCGCACCGACTGCATCAATGCTCATAGAAGTTTTACAAGCTACGGTTTTCGAAAAAAAGCCTTATCACATGTTAGAGTGAAAAAAATTTGTGGGTAAAGGTTCTTCAAATTGATAACTTTAATTGTGTATTCAGTGCAAAGATTCAACTTTTATCTTGATGTTTGTAACTTTTTGCAAATTTACTTTTTTTATATTGTATTGTGATTTACATTTTTATTTTTTTATTTTTTGAGGTATACTTCCATCGGCGTATTATGCAGGTAGTCAATCAACAATTTCAAAATTTTCACCCATAATAAATTTGTAACGTAAGTAAATTTTTAATTCTAATCCCAAAAAAAAAACTCGCTGGAATGGAACTTGCGACCTCCTGCATGCGCCATACCCAATCAGCCACGAGCTATCTTTTCAAGGTTGTTACTCTCGCTCCTTCTTATACTGTAGTTCATAACTTTTTAATTTAAATTTTCATCCACTGTTTGATAATAAATTTGTTTTCAA
Organism: Copidosoma aretas; assembly: GCA_030522625.1. NCBI lineage: Eukaryota > Metazoa > Arthropoda > Insecta > Hymenoptera > Encyrtidae > Copidosoma > Copidosoma aretas. The sequence continues at coordinate 8,562 of JAPYYV010006710.1, read as the reverse complement.
ATATTTTATTCATCATATACATTAATAAATTATTCATTTAATTAAATATTTTTTCCAAACTTTGAAAGAAAAGCTTTACATAATTTAATTTTATGTACAGGTATAAGAAAAGAGAGAGAGCAAGAGGGAGGCACACACTTTTTTTTCATTATTGGTTCATTTACACGAGATTCTATGAATGCATTATTTGATTCTCATTGCGTCTTATTCTTTCCAAGTATTTAAAGTAAGAACTTTTTTAGACGCGCCTCGGTTGGGGACCAAAACGGCAAGAATGTACGTACGTACATACCTATATACACTGCAAATCCGAAGTTTAGCAACATAAGTAGATCGGTGACCGCTCGAATCTCACCATTCACCTTGAGATCTCGCCACATATACGTATATAGTCAGTGTATAGTGTATTATGTATACCGCGCGTTTAGTGTGGGTGTACATATGTATATACGTGCACAGGCTGGGTAAATATATGTGAATGTGCGCATATGTGTGTGTATATAATTCACACATGCAAAAACTAGTTATTATTTTTATTTGAATACAGTAAACGATTACTACAATTTTTGCATGCTCGGCAGATCGATGCAGACGCCCAATATTTATTCAACGGATTGTTATTATGGTCTTAGTACGTATAGGACATTCCAACTCAAGTGAAACACGGAAAAATTATTTTATTTGTAACTGTCTATATAAGTCGTTTATATTAGGTATATTTAATTTCTAAAGTTGAAGAGCTGAAATCACAGTTGGCTAATTTCCAATAGTCACAAATAATAGTTGTACCTTACCTCTACCTTAATTATTGATCTGAAACTCAGAAAATTTATAGGAAATCGTGCACCTAATTACAAATTTGAAAAAAAGGAATATTTATCATTTTCGAAGATTAAAAAATATTTTATTATTTTCAAGAGAGATATTTTAGTCCATTTTTTATGGCACGTATGATAATGATAGAAAGTAAATAAAGTAAGACACGTTAATAAATTTTTTGTCTTTCAACTTAAAATATTTTTTCTTATATATTTTTGTACATACAACATTATAAGGCATGAATATTTGTGATGTAGTCTTTTTTAGATAAAAAAATTGTGTGTTACTTTATACAGAACAAAGCGAAAGGAAGCCAAATTTTTGGTTTTTGGCCGTTATTTTGTATCCGCCATTTTGAATTCTTAAATACAAGAGATGCATTCGTAATCAGAGACAAGAAAATACGCGTATTAATTATATTCCATCTAAAATTTTCATTTTTAGTAACAAACGTGAAATTTGTATTACAAAACTTTAAATTAAAAGTTTTCATAAAGTGATTCATGGAGAAAAACGTAGATTTTGGCCGCCATTTTGTATCCGCCATTTTAAATTTGTACAAAACAAACAATTAATTCATGATCATAGACTTGAAAAACTTCTAGAAATTGATTTTCGCAAAAAAATTATTTTAATCTGTTTTTTCTGTGTTTCCCGATTTTTTGAGGTTATGGTTTTCACTTTTCTGAAAAAGTGGCAGTGACAAACTAAAGTGTGTTATCTCAGCAGTGTATAAAAAAAAATGACAATGATACGTCAAAAATTGTGGTGTGGGCAGATTTTTGAACAAAAAAAGTCATTCTTTGTCTACTGTGCGTCGGTCGGCGCGCAGGGTTTCCAAACGTGCAAAAAATGCTGTTTTTCTTTGCTTTAGGCGAATTTTAGTCGAAAATACTTGTTTTGGGTTCATTCTACTCATTGGAGGATCTGCTATAGAAATTAATTTCCCTTAATAGGGTTGATGATGAGTGGTTTTGAACTACAAGCTGCGAAATATCGGAAATTCAAAAAATTTATTATCACTACTCCACAAACAAAATCGAAATAATTTTATCTGACTCCTGACCATACTTATTTTATGTTTACAGGGTTGCTGAATCTGAATTCGAGGTCTATTTAACCCCATAACTTCAGGGTTTTTCATAACCTCACAATGTTAGCCTAAAAACGAGAACAATCCACAAAAAAACCCAGAAAAATTTCATCTGATGTCTGACCACACTTACTATATGTTTACAAGGTCGCTGATTGAGTGGAATTAAAACTTATAATTAGATGACTTTATATTTAATTGTTTATTTTAGCAGGTAATATCAGTTTAATGTGCACAATTTATTGATTAAATAGGGTGTTGATTAATTTTTCTGTCATATAAGTAATTATACTTACACAAGATTTCTATAAGTAAATCGTAAAGTTAGGTATGAACAACAGTATATTGAGATGTACTTATAACATGTACTCGTCAGCTAAGAATTTTCTTACTACTTTATGCACAACTTAAATAAGCATTATTCATTAAGCTGGTATCTAGAGTCTGGTATTCTTTACTGGTCTAATCCTAAACCGTCCAGTACGAGATTCTATCGCTCTTTAATAATAATGTTTTAAAAAGAGACTATCGAACTATGCAAGCAAGTATAAGCTGATATAAACGAGAAAATTAAAGGATTCCAAGTAATAGTCATCAACGGATTCAGCGTCAGCGTAGAGATGATATTAAGCATGATTGACGGGAAAGTAAGTTCGCTCATAACTTTAGAATAATTTTAATATTTTTTTTTTTTAATTTTTCAGGCCTGCAATGGATTAAATGATGCTTCTAGTCAAATATGTTATGTATGTGAAGAAACTATAAAAGAACTCAATGATCCCGATAGAATGACTAAGGTTGAAGTCGATCCCTATGCTTTAAAATACAGTTTTCCTGTGCTTCACGCTAAAATACGGATCATGGAAAATATTTTAAACGTGTTATATAGAATGGATCTCAAAATTAATGCGGTAAGCATATGATTAGGCTAAGAAGAGAAAATCTTTGGCGTGTACCAAAGGCACCTCATATCTTCAATATATACTGAATCAATGTGATTGGTTTTTGTATAATAAACCAAAAATACCAAGCTAGTGACTTTCACTTTTTAGGTCTCGAAAGAGAACCAACAGAAATTATTGGATAGAAAAAAAAAATACAAGATGCACTCAGAAAGAAATTAGGGATTTTAGTTGATCCACTTACACAAGGTGCTGGAAATACCAATAGTGGTAATGTTGCAAGGTCATTTTTTAGTCATGTAGGAGATGTTTCACAAATTACTGGTTGGTCATAGTATTAATTAATACAAATTGCCGAATGATGTTGACATGCATGATATCAACAAAACCATTAGATATTAAGTTAAAGCTTGTTTTGCATACAATTGGAATCGGTTTTTTAAAGATAAAATCTTGTAAATTTTAAAAATTTTGGATTATTAGCTTGTACTTTTTTATTTAAAAAATGTTTTCCATTGATCCAGAATTTATTTCTCTTTTTCTTCATATGTGGTGAATAATCATTGAAAACAAGGTATCTTTTCCTAACAAAATACTCAGATTTGAACATTTGTAATAAACGTATGTATGTACGATTAAAACTAACGAATAAAGCAAAAACGTAAAAAAACTTTTGTTTTATTGAATCAATTTTTTGAACTTTTAATAATTTGTTACATGAAATAAAATGCCCTCGGAAAATCAGAAATTGATTGCATAAACTACTTTCAACTGTATGACCTGAAGATTTTTAAATATTCATATTTTTTCACTGAGCTATTGGTCTGGTTAAATTATCTCACAATTATCATAATAATAAATCATTGGTTTTCTTCACCATGCTTACAAGAATTAATTTTTGATATAACGGCAGGGATGGGCAAGATGCACATTTAAATACTCAAATACAATTTTAAATACGATACTTTGGATACTGTATTTGGTAATACTGCATTTTTATATACAATATTTATTAAAGCGTATTTATAAATACGGATTTAAATAAAGTACTTAAATAACGGTATTTATATATGCGTATTTAAATCATGAAGATATTATAGATGGAGGAGGGAAGGTATTGGGTTGACTGTAAGTGGAATAGTGACGTCGATAGACAGAGAAAGAAGATATAGGTTTACAAACATCTCTCTCGCACCTGTTCGCTGATTGGCTCTTTTCTTGATCTCTCTCTTCGCTTACCTCCCTCACTTTGAGTCAACAAATCAGCGAAGAGATGCGAGAGAGGTGCATGTGAACCGATGTCTTTTTTCTCTGTTTACCGACGTCCGCAGATCATGGCTCACTTCCCTCCTCTATCTATAATATCTCTATGATTTAAATACAGTTTTTATAAATGCGCATTTTTAAATACAGTTTTTTTAGATACTATACTGATAAATACACTAGTTAAATGCACATCAAGTACATCATTTCTTTTGGAGATTTTTCAACATAAACATTCAATAAATACTCCTGACAGGCTTGTTTTGCAGTATACGACCTGTGAACTGTAAAACATACTTGCCAAACTGCTAATTAAGTAGTATGCAACCTAATATTATATCTCTTTCATTGAATCAACCTGGACAAGGACGCAATAGTAAAGATTTGCTGAGAGTATTCGTGTGCAAAGACAAAATTTTGCCTGAAAACTCAATTATTAAATTGACAAGTATGTTTTTCACTAATCAAGCGCTATGTTACATGTAGAACGTCTGAAAATGTTATACTTCATACCCGTGTTAAGAAAATATATAAAATGGAATAATGTATATGATGTGTATTTAACTACTGTATTTATGAATATAGTATTTAAAAATACTGTATTTCAAAATGCACACTAGTAAATACTGTATTTAAATACGGTTTTAAAAATGCAGGTATTTAACTGCTGTTTTTAAATAATGCATTTATAAATACAGGTATTTAAATACTGTATTAAAACACTTATTTCAACCTTAAAAGTATTTAAAATTGGGTATTTAAGTATCTAAATACCAAATACATGTCCATCCCTGCAGGAATTAATGTTCAAAGATTCAATTTGGACCTCCTAAAGAGATTTAAACTTATATTGTCGGTCATCTCATGTGGGCATGAGATTGATACAGAAGAATTCAGAAAATACGCTTTAGAGACTGCAAAATTATATGTACATCATTATAACTGGTACAAGATGCCTCTATCCATGCATATTATATTAATACACGGCTACAAAATAATGGATCATCTTTTTCACCCATTGGTTGACTATCTAAGAAGGACCAGGAGAGTAATAACAAGAACATTAAAAAATATCGTGACAGACATTCACGAAAGAGTTCAAGGTATCTAACAAACCGCTGCTAATTCATCGGCACAAAGCTTCCTCATTAATATGTTTGATTCCTACATATGTTTTTTAATAACCACTTTTTTTAACTTATTTCAGAATTTCGACTAACGAAGACACTTTCAATAGACTAATGATTAATTCAGATCCATATTTCTCAATGTACAGAAATGTAACAAAAGAGAAACATGAACTTATAACGGACAAAATGAAGGAACTCCTTCAGATATAGAATGACCGGCAAAAACATCATAGTGAACCTGCTTTGACGGGAGCCTAATGAGAAAAAGAGTAGCCTTTAATAATGATTCTGATAAGTTATCGATAAATAAGTTTTCATTATATTATAAAAAGAACTTAAATACAAAATTATAGAATAAATAAATTTTTCTATTTCCTCCTCAAGTTACATGTGTGTCAATTAAATACATCATTCAAGAAATTATGTGTATGCATATGTGTGTGTGTACATAAAACGTGATTGTTAAATGCAGCTATATAGTTTAAATAACAATCAGCACTATAGTGTAACAAAGCCAATTAAAAATTTTTCGTACTTTCTTAGATACTAAGTTTTCGGATGGAAACTGTTGCATACAAAGTATACCGAAAAACACAGACATTTTCACGTGCCTTTAGAAACTATATTTTTGAATTTTGTAGTCTTCTGTTACAAAAATTTAACCTCTGTTGTCAATAATATTTTATCATGCACGGTAAATTGTTATGGTTTGATAAAGTTTTGAGCTTTAGTAAACGTAACAGTATAACAGTAATGATAAGATTTATAGTGAGGAACACTGTTAAAATTATGAAGTGATTAATTAAGGAAATCAAATATTTGTAAAAATTTTAACTTTAAAAATACGCCTCTCTTAGCATAATAAATATACTTAACTTAGATAAGAGAAAAAATGATTTTTTCTTATTGAATCAAATAGTAAATGTAGAAAATTGTTACCCAATTAAGTTTTTGATCTGTAAGCGAAAGAACAGGTTAAGATTACCATAATCAGCGACCTTGAAAACATATGGTAAGTGTGGTCAGATGTCCGATCAAATTTTTCTGATTTTTTTTTTGTGGATCATTCTCATTTTTAGGCTAAAATTTTGAGGTTATGAAAAATCCTTACGTCATGGGGTTAAATAGACCTTGGGTCCAGATTCAGCGACCTCGAAAACATATAGCTAGTGTAGTCAGACGTCAGATAAAATTTTTCCGATTTTTGTGTGTGGATTATTCTTGTTTTTAGGCTAAAATTTTGAGGTTATGAAAAACCCTGACGTGATGGGGTTAAAAAGACCTTAACTTCAGATTTAGCTACCCCGGAAACATATAGTAAGTATGGTCAGTCGTCAGATAAAATTTTTTCTATTTTTTTTTGTGTGCAGCTGTGATAATAAATTTTTTAAATTTTCGATATTTCGGAGCTTGTAGCTCAAAACCACTAATCGGTAACCTTATCGAGAGAAATTGATTTTTATAGCAGATCTTCCAAGGAGTAGAATGAGTCTAAAAGCAAGTATTTTCGACTAAAATTCGCTTAAAGCAAAGTAAAACAGCATTTTTTTCCCATTTCGAAACACTGTGCGCCGTCGCCAATGTCTGCGTATTTACTCGTCGAGACGATCATATTCGACATAAATTTCGGTCATTAAACTAAAATATCTGAAGATCTAGTGAACAAAGCCTTAACAAACTCCGCACGGAAAATTTATTTAGCGAATTGAACAGTACACTCAATTTTCATTGACTATTTATTATTAGATGTGGTTAAATAAGAAAATTTCATTAATTTATTATTACATCTCCATGATAACACAACAACCTTAATATATATCCTGCTCTTTAATACCTGTATAAAACACCTCCTGCAAAATACTTCTCGGATTTTGTCTCTACATCAGATTGTTTTCTTATTTTACAATTATTGTAATTGTGTAACTAAGTCTACGTCACCAAGATTATGCTTTCTGTCGTCACTTGGGGCCTAATTCACTAAGTATATCGTGCAAATGTTAATGTAGGGCTAAAGTAGGATCAAATTTTAGATGCAAAAATGTACATTATTACGTTACTTTGTTACTATGACACAAGCGACACAAACAACATGAATGACAAACCATTCTCGACCAATCAGAAGGCTGCTTTAGTAATTTATCGACAGTGATGGACACGCTTAGTGAATCACACCCCTCTTTTCGGAATGCGACTGTGTAACCATGTACGTATTATATATTTATACTTACGTAAAAGTATTTCTATGATAACTTATTTTTATGAAGTCAATCTGTTGATTCATTCAAATCACTGTGACCTAAATTGTACAAAATCTAAACTTAATACAAACATAGTTTTTTTTATTTATTCTAAATTACCCTGTTTTAGACCATAGTGTGCTGTGGGGTTGCAAGTGTAGTGGGCGCAGAAAATAAACAGTATTATTATGTTCATATAAATACGTAAGTTTAAAGTAGTATGCGAAGTATCGATGGCCCTATAAGTCCCCTATATAGCTCCTATAATATAGATATACACGTGGGTCATTTAGGCGAACGTTGCACTATCGGCACACAGTGGGCCCAAACTGTTCTTTTTTCATCCAAGCAACTTAACAACCACACATCTTATTTAATCTGCTGCCTAGTAGTGTAAAAGCCACTCCCCTCATCTCTTTAAATTTCGACGTTATTTTCCATCATTCCCTTTTCATCTGAATTCTTTTTTTATTATCTAGGGGGGCATAGTGCGTGCACTGGTCTCCATGCGGGGAGGTTAGTCTTAGTCGGTAGGTACTCGGGTAAATCCGACACATATTCTGGTCCTTCAGAATGAAGAAGTCTTTTGAAGATTTTGATTTCTCGCCCCATCGAAAAAAATAAAATAAAAAAAAAGATAAAAAAATAAAAATTCATCCAAACCCAGATTTTTGCTTATTTTGAAGCTCAGATAATTTAGAAATAATCTGCAGGAGCCAAATTGTCAAATAATTTTTTATACAATATATATATAGTTGTAAGAATTGTATTATCTTCTGCCCTTCTCTCTCCCCTCTTCTCCCCCCCCCCCCTCAATTTATGGGCGGATTCGTTTGATTTGTACGTGTTCTGTTACGATCGTAACTTATTTCCTCGCCCCCCTCGCCTCCCCTCACCGCCCTCACAGATTCGCTTCTTTTCTCCGTGTTTTTCCGTAAAGATTTTTTTTATTTCCATAGAGCCCCCCTCAAGCTTCCGTTTCCCCTCCCTCAGGGACTTAGTATTTTTTCATCTTTGAGAATACCCTATTCCCTCAAGCATCCCCCCTGTCGTCCCCCCCCCCCCCCCCCCCCCCCCCCCCCCCCCCCCCCCCCCCCCCCCCCCCCTCACACACCTCC
>JAPYYV010006709.1:0-14055 GCA_030522625.1 Copidosoma aretas | reverse complement strand
GCAGAAAGTGCTGTTTTCTGCCCGTGGGCGCACTTTGTGCCCGCTAATTACTTTCGGCCCTAGGGCAGAAAGTGATTAGGAGGGCACAAAGTGGCTCCCAAGGGCAGAAAGGCTCTGCCGCACTTTCTGCCCTAGGTAGGAAAAAAATTTTTTTCCTACCTCGGGCACTTTTGCAACCCTGGTACACCCTCGGTAGGAAAAAAAACGTTCACCACTCATGTGTATCCGACCAGGGGGGTCCCAACGGTCCCTCGGGTGTTGGTTCGCAAGCACCCTCGGGCCCAGGGACCGCCCTGGAGAGATGCACATTTGTGACGAAAACAACTATTTTCCTGGCAAAAGCGAAGTCAATGTTTTAAACCTTTAGAAAATTTTCTAGTTAAAAAAAATTATAACTCGTAATGCTTGTTATAATTTTCACTCATCCAATTTTCTTTCTAAATCAGAATGACCGAGCCAAATATGAGGATAAGGTCGGCAAGCCATCGGGAAATTCCACGTGGGCGTAGCGAGAGACGTGAAGTGAGCTTTCACGAGCCCTCTCAGAGGACGCGCAGCTTGACTCGTGAGGAGGCTTCGAATCGGGAAGCCATGTCAATGTACGAGCGCACCTTATCACCTACTAGATTAGTCAGATCATCTCGAGCTGACAGTCGTGTAACTTTTATTTTGGATGCGAACAGTCGTGAAAAAGATGAACCTCCAAACAAAGAGTACGAAATTCTAGGTTGGCTAAGAAACTCAAGTTCTACTTTCTAATTATTATATGACAGGTTTTTGATAAGTTAACTAATTCATATGAATTTTTTTCCTTAACTTTTAGAAAGAAGTAGATCACCTCAAACAGCAATTGCAGTGACTTCGAATTATAATGACTCAAGAGGCCAGAGACCATATTTGGATTCTCGTATCCGTTCTGTTTCTCACTCACGTGAACACAGTCCATCGCCCCTAGTGTTAGAGGAGTCTATGGAAGTTGCGATCAAGGAAACGGTAGAGAGCATGAATATGAGATCGAGTTTAAGTCCACCATCTTTATCACTTAGGCATGGACGAAATAGTAACGAAATTGAAACTAATTTGAAGACGGAAAATGAAGATGATATGGTGCATGGTAGTTCGGAGTTTATGTTAGTACTCTATCCGGGCGAAGAAGATCGAAGACAGTATGAATCAGAGCGTTTAGAGAAACAGTCGGAAATTAGTCGACGAGAGTCACGGGGAACGTCAAATGCATTAAGTAAGGATATTAACTTGTTTTTAACATTATCTACCATATAAGTTCTATTGAAAAAGTAAGTGTCAACATCAACATACATTTTTCTTTATTCATTTTCTTTTAGCGAATCGATTTGTTGAACATCAATCAGCTATCGAAGCACCACCAGAAGAGGAAGAGGAGGATTTGATTCCACCGCCCATGTCATTATCTCTTCCTGAACTATTTAGCCCTGATCATCAGATCGTCGAAATTATTCGTGAGGCAGTCAGTTCAACGGAACTTCTTCATGAACGTGCAATGGAGCGCTTTTATCGTGCAGTAGAAGCCGAGCAATCTGCTGAACAGAAACGACATAAAATTCCTGATCTAAAACCAAGTCGTTCAGGGGAAAGTGAAGCATATCCTCTTTTCAAATCAAGAGCTCGTCCGATACGAAGACGATTATCGAATTCTGGCGCAAATGCCTGGCAAGTCCGACGCGATCGACGAAGATCGAGTGAGGGAGAAGCTAATGTAACGTTACTGAAGCCTCCAAAATCACATGTACCATTGTTGAATGTCTTATCAGATCCGAATCTACTCACTGGCGATGAAAACCCCACACAGAAGGTGGAACCCTGGGTAATGGATGGACGCAGCTCTGAACGTCTGCGTAGGTGGCATGAACCTGGTATTGATCTGAGTAATGAAGAATCGATTGCTGCTTTGATTGACAGAGAAAACACCCAGAATAATCAAAAAGAGAAAATGTTAAATATGCCGGAGATGAAGGCACAAGTATGATGATTATAATATAAATAAATGATCTTTGTTCAAGTGTAAAGCTAAAATTATTACATTACTTGGATTGTTTAAGGAACCATTGGAAGACAAACTGGCTGAAGAAGAATATGATGAAGTTGCACCAGATATAATTTTTGCAGAAGATAGTATCGAAACATCTTATCTCTCTTCGGAAGCCGAAAGTACTGATAGTGAGGATTTGAAACATCTAAAGGACAGAATAATGGCTATTCCAGTATTAGAAGAAGAAGATACATATCACCCCCGTGGCCGTATCGTGTTGCATGCGAATACAGACACACCACCTCCAGTTCCACCACACAGATCTTTATCACCCTCTCCCACCTCACCAAATGGTACAATTATCCCTAAATCTATTTTGAAAAAGCGCACAGAAACTGAACCTATTCCAGTAAACCAATTCGGTAGACCTGTTCCACCAGAAAAACCTATCCGAAAGTCATTGGCGCCTCATGAAGACTCTAGTGTGACTTTACTCAACAGGTGCATTCATTTTTCTCAGCATGCACATTTACTCATTCTTATGTTCAAGTATTTATAAACTGAATATTACTCTTTTAATAGGTCACTATCGAATCAGGACTTTGAAGAAATTACTCATGTGGCAGAAATGAAGACAACGACATCTGAATTCGTAGCTGCATCTCCACTTCCATCTTCATCTCAGCCAATACTTGTTACTTTATCAACACCAACGCTAATAGTCACACCTGCACCTGTACCATCGTTACAATCACCTATATCTACACCTACGATTGTGTCCAATTCCATTAACAAAGGAATGACGGACTCCGATAAAGAAGCTGTCATTTCTGCGGGAGAAGCCGCTATTTCGAAGCGTAAACAAATGCGTCAAGGTTCTAAAACACATTCAACTGAAGAGTCTGAGGAGGAACACGAAGAAAAAATGGCTGTGGTAAGCCATTACACAGAAATTGTTAAACAATATTCCAATCCAGATTTTAGACAACGTTCATTAAGTCGAGATAGAGAATTAAAACGTTACGAAAGTCCTTCTCAAACCAGAGTTTCATCACCTGTGCCAAATCAGACTAGCCAATACAATATTCAATCACCAAAAAAAGAGACATTTTCCATCACTCCGCGAAAGATAATAGAGCCTATTTCCCCAATAGTACCCTTAATTGCTACCAACAATGCAATTTCAGCGAAGATCATAACTCCGATACCGCCAGTTATGCCATCAGTGCCAATAAAACAGGCAATGCCAATATTACAGTCAGAACGTAGTGGAAGACGAGGAAGTTTATCGAGTCGAGCAAATGAGAGTGACTCAGATATATCTACCAGGGAGAGATTAACGGAACTTAGACCGGTGAGTGACGGCGATAGAGGAAGACAAAGAAACATAAGCCCTAGTGATTCTAGAAGCTCGACGCCGAATCGTAGAAGAGCAGAAAGTCGAACGAGGAACGAAAGTCGACCGCAATCTAGAAACGAGTCACCAATGCCTAGGTCTAGAAACGTATCAAGGGATCGAGTACCAGTTGTAGAGTTACAATCATCTTCTAATACAAGGGAATCTAGACCAGTTAGTAGCGCAAAAACGAGAAGTAGTCGGCCATCATCCCGAGCTAGTTCCAGGGATCGGTCACGGGCCAATACACCAACTGAGATGGAGATCGAACGCCTTCAACGAGCTTTAGATGAAAAAATTGATCGCCTAAGGAGAATGTCTACTAAAAGTGAGATTGAGGCAGAAAATGGGTCTGTTAATGCCAACAGTAATAATCTTAGAGAGGAAACTGAAGAAAAAGTTAGGTCAACGATGAGTTTTTTGATAGATGTGGGTTTACTGATGGCTGCATTTTATTTATATTTATTTAAAAGGGAAGAACTGGCAATTCCCATCATTGTCTTGTTGTTATATCGACACATACAGCAAGAAATCAAAGGCTGGATGCCTCGCTGGTGGAGAAGTGAAAAACGTTAATTATGTTGTTTTATGGTAAATATGATGAAGATATTGTAATGATAACAATGTCCCCAATTATTGGTTTCGTTGTTATGTGAATGCGTTTTGTTTTCCAAAAAAGAATGTTAAGAATTTCAAATTGAAGCTCTAACGAATACCACATTTTGTACTATATGTTTAGTGTTTTACATTTTTCAATTAGTGTCAAATCAAATGTTTTTGATTTTTTTACACGCAATTGATCGTAAATACTGTTTTCAGCTTTAAACGGGATTTCTTTCGATTATTATTGGTTCTATAAGTACCCTTTTAAATATTATACTTATACAAATAATGTAAAAGTAGCTTAATTTTACAAAATGATGAAACCATGCGTTAGCTAAATCTTTGTTTGTTAAAGATTTTAGGCCTAACTTGTATGGACCAGACAATATTTTTTAACATCTTCTTTTAGTAAAATGTTTGTAAAAATAAAATACCTGTTTTACATAGCATGAGAGATTTTTTGAAGACTTAGAAAATTATAAAAACAAATGTTTGCGTAAAACTCAATTGTTTTTTAAATAACGATTCGAGATAAAAACTATCACTTTTAGATGCACATATCGAGTGATTCGTCAAGTATTCTTAGAAACTCAATCATGCATTTAATTTGATTCGTATATTTGTTGAATATTGAGGAAGATGGTTACGTTATTATGTATTATTGTATCCATTATTAAATTTTTTTAATGTTTATGAATGTTGGAAGTGTTTAAAAAGAATTAAATATTTGAAATTTTATCGAAACTCATTGACGTAATGTATTATATATTTTTAAATATGAATAAAGATTGTATTGAGCGTACTTTTATTTCTCATAAAGATTGTTTCAACGGCCAATATCGCACGCCATTTTTTAATGGTTCATCCCATAAGTGAAACACCCATCCTTTTGATTTCATGAATCCTCACGAAAAATAAGGAAACTGAAGAAATGACCTGCACAGAACCATGAAAATAAGTATCAAAGACAACAAAATAAAGACAGTCTGAGAAAACCGAAAATTGAATAGTCAAGTAATCTTTATTTCGAACGGTCGGTCGTAACACCAGGCGCAAGAAGCTGCAACTGAAGCACATAAATCAGACGGATAAATCAACGCGCGAGTGCAAGCAAAAAGTCGCCGTGCAGTGTCACGAGAAAAGAAAGAAAGGAGGGGGGGGGGGGGGGGGGGAGACGGATATCGGGAGAACACCAGAAAACCCGTGTCATATACACACCGACGGAGAGGGAGATGGACGGGGACTCGGAACAAGGAAGAGACGAGAGAAACGGCAGGGACCGCGAGACCTTATACCTACAGCCGAGCGAGCGAGTCAGCGTCGCGACGCTTTTAGACCAGAGCCCCGTGTGCATGGGTATAGCGCGCGAGAGCGAGTCTCCTTCGTCAGATTCCGGGCAGGCGCGCCAGCACCTTCCTCCCTCCGTCTTCTTCTTCTCCTCCTCCGCGATCTCGATCCCGCGACGATCGAAAAATGCTTGCCGATCAAAACGACGCGAAAGCCGCCCAGGCCGGGTGAATGTCGGAAGAAAAGCTCGCAGCTTTCGCCTCCCCGGCAGTGCCGACGGCGGTGCGATAGCTCTCGTAGTGTGGAAGAAGGCGGAAGAAGAAGAAGAAGAAGAAGAAGAAGAAGAAGAAAGAGCAGCGGCGGCGGCGAACAAGAGAAGTCAGAAGAGAGAATAGGAGAGGAGGAGGAGAAGGAAGAAGAAGGTGCTTCGCCTTCCGCGCGCGCAGTGTTTTCCTCGGCGAGTGTCGGATTTTCGCAGCATCAACAGTTAGTTAAGAGCTTGCGTGCGTGCGTGCGTGGTACCGCGAGATCGAGTTTTTTCTTCCCTCCTGCGCTTTTCACATCGGTGTGACCCTCGAACGAATCAGCCATGACGAGCCGGCCCAGGAACTAGAGGACCAGAAAGAAGAGAGAGAGAGAGAGAGAGGCGAAGGGATGACCCTAACAGGTAAGCCACTGCTGTTGCTTACTCTACGTGGTGGTCTCTAATCTCGCGAGCGATGAGCGAACGATCGAGGGAGGACGAGCGCGCGCGTTGTTGCTTGCTGCTGCTGCTGCTACTGCTGCTCTTGACGTCTTGAAAAATCTGAATTTTATTTTTGGAAATACTTCCTCTCCCCGCGGCCCGCGGGCTTCTTCAGCCGTATACGCGGACGCTGCGTGTTTTGACTTTGGGCGCATGAGCGCGGTGAAGTTGGGTAAGTCGGTTGTGGTAATCGCATTCCGGCTCTGCGAACTAAATCATCGGCGACGTGTCACGGGCCGACAGGTGGTTTTTTTTTTTTTTCAGGTACCTTTTTCGTTTTTCTCGCCCTCGGTAATGCGCGAAATAGTTGTGCACAGAGTATCCAGTGACGTAATGTTGTGCACGTTACATATTTCCGAAGCGTACGTCGTTCGCGGAAACGCGGCCGAGGGAAAAACAATAAATCTCCATGCCGAACAATAAACTCGAAACACACACACCACACGTAAAACATACATGTATAACGAATACACGCGCGCTTGGATATGATTCAAGCCGCGGTTGCGATCCATTAATCCTTTTTGCCGAAATTTTTTACTTTTGCAACCTACTGCGAGCTCTAAAATTATCCCCCTCGATTGGCTCGGATTAACACCGAGTAGGTATCGCCGCTCGCGTGTGACATATCCGAGGAACTCGGTGATTATTCTCGAAATAGGAGAAAATTAGCAGACTTCTTTTTCCCCCCATTCATTGGCATATCGCTTCTTGAACTCAAGATTGCAACAATCGGTCCGAGAATTCGCGGAAGCATGTTCAGCGGTGATTTGACTGTCAACGTCGATGCTCGTCCAGAATAACATTTGTTTGCTTGATGAAACATGGATGATTCGATTCCCTTTCGAAAGGAGACTAGAAGCAGGAAAAGAGTGCAAGTGCGACAAAATGATCGATGGACGGAAGACAGAGACTACTAGGAAGTACAGCGAAAGTAGATTTGGGGGAATAATCGACAGAAGGTGGAAGGAGGACACGCCGATGTGCTGCCTCGAAAAAGTGGCGGGAGGTTTGCTTGTCCGTTTGAGAACGCCGCTTGCCAAACGGATGGAAATAGGCCAGTACCTCTCTCTCACTTTTTACCTCTCGCTCTCTCTCTCTTCAAAACACTAATCGAAAGAGAAGCTGCACGAGTCATCTTTTTTTTTCACTCCAAACGAGACTCACGACTTTTTCTCGAGAAACAAGTAAGAGTCCCACGGTCGCTTGGGATCAGTTTGAGTTTTGGCGCCCAAAGCTCGGGAGAGAGCGTCAGGGGTAAAGAGCGCGCGAATGGGCGAGGTAGCTCTTTTCAAGGTCGGACGAAAATGTGGCCCGAAAAGGAGACGAATCGGTCGATTTGTCGTTCGTAATCGACGATCAATAGCCCGCAACTCTATGTCTTTCTTTTAATAGTCTTTGTTGGCATGGCGAGCAGAAAGAGAGAGCGAGCGAGTGAGCACATCGCAGGCGCGTGTATAGAGAGTGGTCCCCGGAGTTCGCGTTAACAACACGCGGTCATTTAAACGCGGTATTTTTAGAAAAGCCGGTTAAGCCAGACGTACACACACACACACGCGCGCGCCCCTGCGTACACCTATGTAGGGCCGATGCACGACGCACGACACCAACATCTGTTTCTATTTGTGTGTGTGTGCGTGGGCTATGTACTATTATTCTTTCCGGTCTGTTAGGTGGGTGCATCATTTTTTTCAGCCGGTGATTTTTGCTCATCGGTTATTAGGCTAATACCGTTTTTATGTTCCTCTGGTTGAGTACAAACTAATGATTGCCAGTGTAAATCCACTTCATAATGCGTGCGGATACTGCGTCGCTTTGATCCGTCGTTATACAGTAATAAGTCCTGGGACGCTTGCCAGTACAAGACACCTATAACGTTGCTTCTGTTGCAAATTAAATTAGATAATCTGGTTTCGTTGTTCATGCCGGGGCGTATAATATTCACCCTTACGTACCACCAACGATTACGTAATCCCACTTTTGTGCATTAAATTTTATGACAAAACATTGAACCTTTGTTATTGATGTAGATTAACGCCTTAGAATCTTTAACGAGCGATATGTACTCGAGCCACTTGAACTATGAGAATAAGTGCTTAAGGTAAATTAGCATTATATTAGGATACAATTCTTGATTATATGAAAGTATGATTACTCTTATTACTTCTAGACAGTTGGATAATGCCGGTGGATTCCTCTTTGTCATACATTGCTAATAGCTTTGCCATATGCTCTTACTACTTTCAACATAATTTCATTATCATGGCAACGTAGATGCGAATAATTTGAATATCAATACCAATATTTGATGTGTCGAAAAAAATTGAATGTAGTTATTTGTTCATTTGCTCATACTAAGTAAGAACCATAAACTTTCATACATTTAGATCCTAAACCCATGGTTCTTTAATTCTTTAGCTCTTAACCTGGATCCTAATCCTTACACTTTAAGACTCTAAATTTATGAACTCCAAGTCTTAACCTAAACTCTTAATAAGTCCAAACTCTTTAAGATTAAAACCCTTAATCTTTAACTATAAACCATCTTATACTAAACGCTTTATTCCACAACCCTTAAATCCTAGTCTTACGGTCTTTAATCTTAAAGTCGAAAATCCTAAAACCTTCAACATTCAACTATTAAAATCTTTCACTCTCAGCCCTGGAAATGTTCAATCTTCGAATCCCAAACTCTGAAATCCCAAAGTTTTAAGCTTTAGATCCTAAAATTTATAAACTGTAAATCCTAAACTCTGAAAATAAACCCTTTATGGTTTAAGGTAAATTAGCTTGGAGAACATAAATTTTGTTGGCTTAGGTATACTAGATTCGTTCTTCTTTTGCTAGTAATAACAGTGAGTTTTAGCAGTTTTTTTGCAATCGACGAGAAATCTAGAGGTCCTGAGTATTACGATCAGACTAATTTAGAACCTTAATACACATATAAAAGACGTGTGTTTGTTTACTTTAAGTTGACATTGAAAAGTGTAGTCCTGTGCTGTCATATTTTATAGTTTATTTTTTCTGGATTAACAGCATTGTTCCCAAATCTAAGGTATTAAAACTTGTATACAACTTTGGGAAAAACTATATATGTACATACTAGAAAAATACAAATAAAAAATCCTAGACATAACTTTAAACATAATCAATAGTGTGGTTTTTAATATAATTCTGGAGTAATAGTGACGGTACCGAAAATACATGCCATTCTTATGGTTATGAACAATCGAGAATTGGTAAATGCTCAAAAAAAAACTTTAGAGCAGTTAGGGAATAACTATATTGAAGAAAGCATTCTTTAGTCATAGAAAATAGTAGTTTTACTCAGTAATCATCATCTATCCAGGGCGATCCATTGTGATAGCTCTGGCCGGATACACGTTAGTGGCGCATTCTATTTTTCCTATTGGGGGCGCATCAGACGTTCTAAAACGCCTGAGGTAGGAATAATGATTTTCCATGATTAATGAGTAGATAAAAAATCAAATCCCATAAAATTATGAAAAATATCACGATCCTTTGGCTTTCAGATCGTGCTTCCAAAGCGGAAGAGTCACCATGGGAAGGCACCGAGGATACAGCCCTGGAGGCATTCTGCCGCACGGGCGAAGACCTTCTCCTCGCGATCGACTTGAGGCACACTGTCAATTACGAACACTACGAATTCGAAATGTAAGTTGCTGTCTTTGGTAATGGAATGTTTTATGTGCGGCTGACAGTGTTGCCTTGACACATGAGATAATAAATACGTGAACCTATTGACGGTGACGGGGCGATCTTTAATGAGCGAGAGGGTTTTGTCGTTCCTCTAAATAAACGAAAATTTGATGGATGTCGTTTTGGTTTGAGATCAGATAGATAAGTAAGGAAACGCGTTCTTAGTCGAATTAATATGTTACAACTACTTTGTCATAATATTGATTTACACGAGCATAATTGATTCTTTGACAAACGGTATATTGTGTTCTCACAGTGAAAATTCAGTCAAGTTATTTTGAACGAATCAAAGAGACTGTTTTGTGCTAAGTGATGAAATTTTAATGATTGTTTACAAATATTTTATTCGTTCATATGATATATACTAATCATGTTTGAGTTTTGAATAATAAGATGGTATTTTTAGCTCCGAAAGTATTTTTATCTGATTTATAATTATTTAACAATTTTACTAATTAATAAAGATACAAAGTTTCAGTTATTGGCATTCCAATAAAAATTCCCTCAATATATATCATTTTATATTAATTTTACGAATATTAGATTTGATTGTATGTGCTAAAATTACATTTGCAAAGAAAATCCACTTTTGAATAAGAGATAAGTCTATTCGCTCTGTGCACAAACGACGAAAATTGGAACTTTGGTACCCAATCCCCATTTAAAATACGTGTATTCGCCCGACACTAGAGCCAAACACTGGATTTGGCGCTAGTGTCGGGCAAATATACGTATTTTAAATGGGGATTGGGTATCGAAGTTCCAATTTACGCCGTGTTGTGCACAGAACGAACAGCCACAATTACTTTAGTGTACTTAAAAGCTACATTATTATGTAATAAGGATATTTTCAAATCACTTGGTTTTTTGATTCTGATGATTATTACGAAAACATATTGAATGCTTTCAAGATATGATCGATGATGAATCGGTTTATAAAAGACTGAAATCTTTGCAATCTAAAATATTTCGATTCCATTCTTATGTATATTATAAAAAAATATCACGTGTCATTTTTTTTGAAAGTTTGTTAACGTATGTTTTCTATTTTACAAGAGTTGAAAAATCTACTTTCGTAACTTCTTAAAAGTAATAGATTGTTATCAGTTTGAAATTAAAGAGGTTAGATACATTTACAATAAAAAAGTCATTTTATGTACGGTGATTTTAAAATATTCATATCACTAGTATTTCCTAACAAAAGCAAACAAAAGCTCGTAATCTTTACACAAGGTTCTATAATGTCGTTTGATTTAAGCAATAATAAGAACAGAGCGTGCGAAGTGCTTTATTTGAGCATAGTACGGAAAACGCTTACTTTACCCGTGGATTTGTAAACAATTGCACTAAAAGCTAAAATCTTTGCACACTAAGAGTAAAAAAACAGTAGAAACTCATAATCGTAGTGATCATTACGCACGCGTGATTTTCCGTTTTGCTTCGTTCAATATGTTCATACTCGTGCGAAAATTCTTCACACTCTCGCGCCTCGTTGCGTAATATAATATTTTAATGCTCAACGTGCACTTTAACTTTGAATACTTAACTTTCACGCATAAACATATGCATATCCATGCATAAATTAGTCACTCTCATCATCAGAGCACCCAAGCGAGAAATAATCATTTCGCGCACGAGTGCGAAACGTAACCACTTCACGCACGGTGCTAGGATTGGGCTCTTGTTAACTCTTGTCACACGTTATATTTTGCAAAAATTTGTTTAAAAATTCAAAAATTTATACGATTTCCAAAGCGCACGGTGAATCTCGACAGCAAAAATCGTCGTGATCCCCCCCCCCCAGCCCCCCTCCCCAAAACTCGTACTTGTTCGCAAAAACGAGAGCTAGAGCGCGAGGAGGGGAGTCGGTCTCTGCATTGTGCCAAGGATCGGCGCGAGCGTCGAGGTGTTATTTCAAGCCGGCGTCAACTTTATTCCGCGAGGTCGGAATTATTCTCGTCGTGTCATCTCGTGGCCGGCTGGTATTAGCAGCCTAGCCGACGACTTCGCCGCTATAACGTCAGCCCAAGCGCGCGCGCGCGCGCACGTTTGCTCTTCATTGCCAGGGACAGGCCGACTCGCTCCCTCCTTCCTCCCACGTACGTTCCCCCTTCTGCAAAGTTTCGATTTTAACTCCATCTTCTTTCCTGCCGTTCAACTGTGGGAAAAAAAAAAACTTATCTACACTACACTTATCTTCTGGATTTCTCTCTGTTCCGATAGATTTTCACGCTAACAAATAGCCGATCGGGTCGTCGAGCTTCGGAAATTTCGCGAGCGCGAGCGCCGATTACGAAAGACGAAGAGGCTTGCGCCCGCTCTTCTTCTCTGCGCTAAATTCGAAGCGACTCGAACGCGCTTGTTATGCGCGAAAACAGATGCAAGACCGAGCCATCTCGTGTATTAGTCGGAAGATTTCATTATGAGGGAGTTTTTCGGGACATAAGTATTCGTGTTTGATGATGCACGATGATGAAAATTAAAAGTAACAGAAGTGTGGATTATGTGAATACTAAATGTCTCGATGCGCTTTTTTTCTAAACTTGTTGATTGTACGAAGAGGTTGGATTTCTCATGGCGTATTGATGTATATTTGCAAAGGAAATGCTTGTCTTTAATCTCCATGGCGGGATGGATGCAAACTTGTTGATTAGCTAAAGATATCTTTTTCTGAACAAATGTTTATTATGGATGGCGATGCAATTTAGTGTGAATATATTGAACTGAATTCCTTTTTTCATTGAATGCCTGTGAATTGAAAAGTTTGAAATTTAAATGTTGATTACGTTAGGTCACTTCAATTCATCACGATGGTGCGTCTTACCTCGCTCGACTGTTTCTACTTAGTTTTGCAAAATATAGGCTCTTTTAGGTTGAAGGACAAACACTTGTAGCAAAAAAGTTAAAAATAAATAACATTATAACAAAATTATAAATATCTAATTTGCTTGATACAATAATAAGTGAAAAATAATATTTTTATTGTACACACGATTGATGAAAGGTCGCCTATGGATTATGTTCTTAAATTTAATTTAATAGTTGAGATCGCCACTTTGATCAATGATACATGCGATAAGAACTTTTTTTTTTTACTTTTTAGTTTATCAATACAAGCGTATCTTTATAAGTTTTTACGTATTTTTTTTCATCAAACACAATATTCCATTTAGTACGCGGTGTCAAGTAGAGTAAGCCGATTATAGTCAGACAAATGTAAATTGAGAAAAAATTATTGTTTGAGTCAGTAATTACATCGGAGGTCAGATATACTTTTATATTCTTCAAATTATGAAACACTGTCATGCAAACACGAATGGTTGTGTATCAAATATTGGTGTATACCATATGGCATACATAAAAAAACTCCAAGAAAATGAACCTTAATTCGAAATAGAAAAGAAAATCCAAAATCATTTGTCGGCGATCGTATCACGTTTTGTTCGTTGCACGCCGACGGCTCGACAACTCGTCTAATAGATATATAGATATATATATATATATATATATATATATATGTATTTTTTTTTTCAAGTCCAAAGGCTCATGACGTCGAGCGTCTAGCGGTTCTTGACCTATTTCGCGCCACGCCAGGCGAAAGAAGACTCGTGGGATGCGTACGTGTATTTAAGACGAGTTTGAAACGCTTAATGTCTGGGAGAGATTAACCGACGGAGGGGAAGCATGTAGCACGCCGAAAATTCAGCGCGCAAACACATGCGCCTACCAGACGAACGTTCGTGTTATACGGGTTCGGTGTTTCGGATTTTTTGAAGCACTTTGTGGAACCGTGGCAGAGCTTGCGTATTCGCCCCTTTCGGCAAAATTCAATAGCGGAGATCAAATTTGGGACTAAAGTGAATTTTCTTTTTTCGGACAAAATTCAAAGACCGAAAATAAGAAACCGTAGAAGTAGCGAACGAGAAAAATGCGCTTGAGGACCAAAACAAAAAAAAAAGCCGATTTCAGTCCACCGCGGTCCAGATTCACCATCGAGCCCCTCGCGACGCTCTCCGACCCATCGATCCCTCGCCCCCCGCGGAGCCCGACCGACGAATCCACCCCGAAAGCGGAGCCTCGTATTCTGGCCCAGAACTCCCCGAAATAGCCCCAAGACAATCATCATCATCGACCGTCACGCCGATCGGCTCCTTCGACGCTCGCGCGCTCGAAATAATACACGCGCGGGGTGGCGCTGCCTCCGCGCCGCCGCGGCGTCCGCGTAGCGCGCGCGCGGGAGCGCTTTATTGTGACGTTTCGCTCGCGTCGCGACATAGGCCGCCCGAGCGGGCCCGCGTC
>JAPYYV010006708.1:0-33241 GCA_030522625.1 Copidosoma aretas | reverse complement strand
TAATTTTCATTGTTATCCGGAGAAGAATTGGGCACTAGCGTCACACTAACATTGACAGGTCATTGTAATATCACGTTTACATATCACAGTAATTATGTTGAAAAATAAACACGATGAAGATAAATAAGAACATTAAACATTTTATTGATGCATTGAATATCGAATAAAAATTTAATTAATGACAATTTTAAAGTTATTCGTCTCAATATATCAAATATAATATGAATTGATTGAATACCAAAACAGATAAAGATTTTATAAAAATGTTGATTAAAAGTCAAAATAATATATATGTCTTGTTAAGTCTGTTGGAGAGCGTTTTTTTGTGTGTCCAGACGCCATGATTCAAAAAAAAAATAAAAAAAAAAAAAAAAAAAAAAAAAAAAAAAAAAAAAAAAAAAAAAAAAAAAAAAAAAAAAAAAAAAAAAAAAAAAAAAAAAAAAACAGTTACGTAATTATACTTTAATTTTGTAATATAGTATACATATTAATTTATGGTTAAATAATTAATTTTCTAGAAACTATTTATTTGGTTTTATATTAGCCCCACCATAAATTAAATAACGTTTAATCCTGCAGTGTTGAATAATCTCTTTCTAATACTGATCGAACCGTAAAGTATAAGTTATACATACAAAAATCCATCAATCAATTATTGTAATAATTGCAAAAAGGAGCTTTCTTGTACTGAAAACTAATAAATTGATTTCGTCGTTGTGACTGGAATAAATTTTTGTAAGATAATTCATTAAAATAATTTTAATAATTAATTAAACGCATGTTTTCTCAAGAAGATTGATAATCGCTCAGTTGTATAAGCGGCGTATAATTGTATAATATTAGTCAGTATTCTATAGTGGGCTGTGGTCCTAATCTCGCTAGATACAAGAATGAGAGCAGACAATTTTGTTTTCTATAAGAACATTTTAATTTTTTCTTTATTTGATTTAACATAAATTTTTGCGCTAAGACTTTTAGAAGTATTTTCATGCCGTCATTTCTAGTGAAATTCGTAATTTTTGTTTTAATGCGTTATATTTCGATTTTTTAAATTATTTAAAATGAATAAGTATACTTTTGTATGATAGCTAGCTGATTTCAATGTCTTTTTATTCGTTCGTAGAAATGTGAAATGTAGAGTCTGCACTCTGCAGGCTTAAAGTAGGCTAGATTTAACTAATATATTCGAAAAGTTGCAAATGTATTGTATTATTTCTGTTTAAAAAAAAAAATTTAATTATCCTTTTTTAAAAAATTATCTCTGCTTGATTATCACAATTTAGACATGAACGTTTTTCAAGGATGACTCATGCTTCTCAATAAGCGTATATTTAACATTCTATAGAACCGTCATTGAGGATATCTTTGTACTACTTTAACCAGTGAATAATACATTGGCACTCAAATGATACTAAATAATAATTGCTACGTATTACTTACAGCTTGACTATGCCTTTAATGAAGACTGCAAAGATCTTTGTAAAAATTCAAAAGTCAGACTCGGGCATATCAGAGCAACAGGATCAAATGACACATTGCACTATATCTGGGATTTCACAAAGAATCCAACGATATTTATTGCTGCCACATCAACCACTGCAAAGTTGATTATCGATTGGAGTAAATACATATCTAGATCGCCACTAGCGGTGAAATTTTCTGAGAAACCAATGTATACCTTTGGTGTTGTCATTGAAAAGGTATTTATTTGATTACTAGTTTAGTGGTATCGGCAAAAATGATTATTGATGTTAGTTTTTTAGTAACTTGGATAAAAATTTTTTTTTAATTTTAGCTACTTGAATTTAACGATGTTCATGACGGTGCCAGAATTGATGAAACTCTTGATTCAAATATAGTTGAAGTGAACCTCCAGAACTTCCAATGGCATCATAAAAATTTTACCCACCATGACACTTTTGTTGAGCTTTATATGGAAGCTAGTAATTATAAGGATCTTAAAACAAACGAAACTAGAAATGGAAGTATTGAATTTTTGGTAAGTAAAGCTTAAGCTTGATCAATTGATATTCTGTTTGTTTGACGCGAGTATTGAATTCCGAACCGCCTATCCTCGTAAGGTTTTTAATTTTCGCCGCTCATAGAATTCGGCTTAGCCTTTCGGCGCTAGTGTCGAAAAGCCTTCTCTCGAGATTTTCAATAATCGCCACCCAATGTGATTTTACATGAGTATTTAGCGCTAGTGGCGTTGTTCGGAACCTAATAAAAAAAAATTAATTGATCGTCAATTTTTAATTTGACACTTCACAGTTGCAAGGATTCAGCACCTTGAATCATTCCTCTATTTCACCTAGTATGCTACACTCTGAGAATTCCACACAAGTAGACATAATTATTAATGACCTGGACACAAGGGCTAATTTTACCAATAGTCGATTTGCGTTTGAATTATTATTCATAAGTGAGAACGATGAAAACTCCACGTTAGCTGTTGATGGAAAATGGAAATTAGATGATGAATTTACACCCGGTATATTTGAGGTATGACATAATAAATTTATGTGGGCCTGCTGAACGTGTTTTATGTTGATACATAATCCATAAAAAAAATTTCTTTTCCAAAGATTGTTGAGTTAATGACATCAGGACCTCGCAA
Organism: Copidosoma aretas; assembly: GCA_030522625.1. NCBI lineage: Eukaryota > Metazoa > Arthropoda > Insecta > Hymenoptera > Encyrtidae > Copidosoma > Copidosoma aretas. Next base: position 30,624 of record JAPYYV010006708.1, on the reverse strand, counting down.
TAAATCTGGGTATTTGCAATGGAGACCCGTGTCCTACAAAAATTCTGAACGTGAAACTGTCAAGTCAACTAACACTATTTGTTACCCTGTAAAGAGTGCTAGCGTTGATGAGTACTTTAACGACGACAATTTCTTGTACTTATACTATGGAGGAGATAAAATGTTGGATTACCTTGTCCGAAGAGTCAATATTTCAATTGGAGCCAAAGGAGATGGTTTTTACAGAGCTTCTAATTATGCAACGATGTAAGGCAAAATATACTACTCATTAGTTTATGTTACGCACAAAGAATAACCGATGTAATATTAATTTTTCTATTTTTCCCAAGGACCTTGCTTGCAGGATACGGCGCACCACCAGACGAAAGATTTTCATTAGTTGTAATGCTAATTATTGCTATTGGTATCGGTATTCCTGTTTTGGTTTTTATAACTGTAGGAGTTTATAAGTTTGTGCTCTCACGAAGACAACGGGATAACGAACTGATAATAAGGTAAGAAAAGTTGAGAGCTGCCATTTTATTTTTGTTAACGTTTGTTAAAACTTCTGTACTATAAAATAAACTGGATGTTTTCTGTTGTAAGGAAAATCTATATAATATAGTATAATGAAACTTTTTTTGGATTTTCTTTTGTGTATAATAATAACATTATAAACGATAGATAATTATTTATCAAAGAAATTTCTGTGAATATATTGTATTGCATTAGTTTGATTTTTATAAGTGTTATACTACATGGATTTTCCAAATAGTTTATTTTATAGATTACTGTACTCAAGCAATTACCGACAGTGCCCTTTATTATAAATATGTATACTAGCATTTCTGGATAATACTATTTTTTTGCTAGTATAAAATGCGTCAAATTTTATATATATTTTTAATTTCACACTAAAAAGCACAAGCACTGCATTTATAGTTGAGCCAGTGCTTTTTTGGTGATACATTTTTATTGCAGAACTTGTTCCTACGTGTATAAAGTCATTGTTACATTTTTTATTTTAACGAAAATTAAATTAATGTGAAATAAGATTACATACATGTACTTTTTATTGATCAAATTTAAATAATTGCAAGTATTGAGTAGAATCACCAAAAAAAATTTAATTTTCATGTCTTTTAATGAATCAGTTTGTAATTTAAAATTGTATATGCTATAGTAATTTCTTGTATAAAATGATTGAAGCTTAAAAAATTATATTTTGTCTAATTATATTAAGCGGATGCGGCAATCATCGTTTGCACTTGCATGTGCAATGAATACTTACTAGTTCATGTAAAAGTTATTGCCAAGGAGAATGTTTTAATAGCATCATGGTAAAGATTTTTTCCGCAATACCGATATTAATAATTCATCGGACGATTCAAACTAAACTTTTTAACTTTTAAAACTTCAATTGTTTTATAGACAGTGGTTCTTAGCATCAGATCTTTAATCTTGCCATACTATTATAGTGTAATTACAAGTGTTTCTCTGCATCTCTTAAAAGATTTCTGAGAGAAGGAAATATTCTCATGTCAAGTCAAAAAGCATAATATTCGATCTGTGTACTTTTTCGAAAACAAAAATTACAAATAAATTATTCTTTATTGAATTTTTTCTTTATAAAACCAAGCTTTTACTTTGTAACCCTTTCCTTTTAAAAGTATTTTGACTGTAAGATTTTGTATAAATAAACGTGCTAGGTATTGTGATATCATCTAGAGTGCTACATCTTTTCCATACTTATATTCATTATCAAATTTAAATTAAATAATAACATACAACAAAAAATATAATTAGATAAAATTTATCTAATAATGGAGTTGTTCAAGATTTTTGTAGCAGTATTCCATAACAAACTTTTGTGTTATGAAATGTTACTAGCTCAAACTTATTCTAAGAAGTTTTTGAGTTGCATTACTTAAATTACAATATATATCTAAAGTATATATCTAATAATTATACACAAAAGTATAGGGTAAAGAGTTCTGGTAGTATGTGTAAAATATTAAAAAAAAAAAAAAGGTATTTCTTTGATTTGACTATCATTGTAAACTTTCTAAATACTTACTTTTATGGATTTTCAAATAAAAGTTTAAGAACGAAAGGAAATATTAAAAATAAAAATCTTAGGTACGATAGGCATATCGGCAAGGAAGTAAAACCATGAAATATTTGAAAGGACTCAATGTTGCAAGATGATAAATAAGGTAACTAATTAACGAGATACATTCGCATTTAGATTTTTCATGTATTATAATCTTAGTATATTAATAATATCGTGTATAACAAAGCGGTAACAACTTGTTAATTTTTAACTATTACGATAATAATTATTTATTTTATAATTACAATAATCAATATAAGGGTCGTTTTTTGTTGTTTTTTTCCTCTTTAACTAATATAAGTAACAAATCAATCTCTCTCGTAATTTTTTGTTTTTTATTTTTATTAATCCCTCTTCGATCGAATGTATAAATTCTTTGCTAGAATCATTTTTCAATTTTTTGTTTACACTTCATCTTCGTTTTTCGAGTCGCCTTGGTATCATTATTATTTGTTTCTAATATTCCGTATAGTCGCAAGCCCACTGAACTGCGCTCTCTCGATTAAAACAAAATTATACGTTACATCGCCATACGAATCCTTTCGTTTCGCATATCTTATATTATTGTTTAAATTACAATGGTGTATCTCACTCGCTATTATTTTTTTTATTTTCGTTTATGTTTTGGTTCAACATTTTTAAAAAATTTTCGTTCCTTACCTCACGCTCTTTCGCGTACCTTCGTTCTTAAAATTTTCCAGAGATAAATATAACAATAACGAAACATAATGACTCTAATAACCTGTTAGTCGTCTTTAATTTCTCTTTAAATTAAAAACGTTAATTTTTGCACATCTATTTTCGTCAGTAATTCGCTACACGAGACAATTTTGGACGTTCAACGAAAAAAAGGTTGCATTTTGTGGCGCGAATGTAAAATCTGCTTTGAAAAATCCGATCGCCAAGTCAGTCGGGGGAAATTTATTTTTTACAATGGCTTCGCGCACGTGATTTTCAAAACACGCTTTACATTTCGTCACTATTTTTGTGACTGTGTGCATCTTCGCTTGTAGAATACATTTTTGTCTTTATTAGACAATAGTTGGATGATAAACATGCACATCAGCTGTTGTATTAGACTTTCACTCGTTGGACGTCGCTTTCGTTGCGTCAAATAGTTTTGAAGCATAAAGATTTTCACAATTTTTTTTTTTTCGAAGGAAGAGAAGGATAATTTAGATGAACGAAAAAGATTTTTTTCACATCGTCATCGCGTCGCGAATTCATTGAAAAGGATTAATGCTTGATATTTTTTTATTCACAAAACATCAAATTGAAATGTACATTTTTTCTGTATTCTATCATCCAGATATTTCCCATCTCTCTCGCTGTGGCTTGTTTTTTCTGAAAGAAGTTTAGCCTTTCTTTATTTTACGACAACGGACAATTCCAATAACTTGCTCTTTATTCTTTATTATTTTCCCTTAAATGACGCCTCGATAGCTAGCTTGATTTATTTGTTTATTTTGGTTTATTTTGGTTTGCTTAGAATTGGTTTTTTAGCTGTTCTACCTATGTTCTATGGTAGTTGCTTGTTCATTATACTGGCGGACTGGCTCTTGTTTTTTTTTTTGTTTTTTTTTCTTTGGTTATTTTTTTTTTTGTGGCTCATTACAATTAATTTTCATATCATTAAAGTACTTTTTTCTGCTGATTTAGTTTCTCACTTTACAATAGCCTTCTAGGTAATGTGTTTTTGTTGTTTTGCCTTTGCACGATTTAAAATAACGATTTTGAGAGTCTTCAGAGAGATATTTATTTTTTCGTCGTTTATAATTTATTATTCGTCTAGAAAGCCCGCAGTTTTATTTTTTTTAATTATTTCGTCAACTTAGCTGTTTCTCGGTTCCGCACTGGATATTCGAGTTCTTACTAAGCCTGTTTGAGAGACAGCGCGTGTGTGTGTTTATGTAGCCCATACACAAAAAAGATCTTCGATTCATCGGAAGAGCGTGCGACGAAAATTCTTGCCCGGTCGTCCCCTTACTTTGACTTGAATGCATCACGTGATTCGCGAATCAGTCGCCGGTTCGTCGCTGACTTGGAAATCCCGCGGTCGAGGGGCTCGAATATATGGTTGAGTTGTTACATAGTCGGGGAAGTTATACATACAAATCGAGACAAACGCACGCGTCAGCCGACAGAGTATCCAAGTGAGCTTTTGATTGAATTGAAAACTTCATCAATGAAACACCGGATCGGCTTATTCGTCTAATTTGGATATTTCACTTTGGACCATGAAAAAGGGAACACCCGTCGGCAGTGTCGAATTTACTGGAGGACCTAAGTCGATCGACCGTGTAAATTCGCTCGGTCGCGCGCGACGCCGTTTTATTGGGGTAATATTATTATTATAATCTCGTTATTTGTATTATTAATAAACAGATTGCAATGCATGCGATTAATTTTGTTAAGGAGACATAGTAGAGAGGCTTGAAAAAGTGACGCATTCGAGAGGTGTGGATGGGACCGCTGGAAGGCGCTTTTTTAGGCCTCAGTAGGATTCTCCCCCCTCGACGGGTCGCGGAGGCCGGCGAGCTGTGTCCCCTTCGTCCTTTTTATCAGAAATAAATTTTCATCGCGGACGAGTCTGTGCACATGGATTTAAATAATTTTGACAATACTGAAAAAGCTGTACGACAGTAGTTCGAGTATTATTATTATAATTATTTTCGTATTAATATACATGTATATATATATATATTTTTATATAAAAAATTGTATAGTAACCGTAGTGAGCTAATAGAAGAGAGGAGAGTGTAAACAAAAATACGATAAAATCAGCTAATAATCACGCGCAAACGCTCTCCTATCACTTACAAATATGCGTAGTAGATATAACATGAGTATACAGTCCATGTATATACGAGCCTTAAAAAAATATTTGTGCAGTTGATACCTTTCTTTTTTATATTTTATTAATATTATTTTTTTATTATTATTATCACTAATCTTCCACGCTACCAAACATAACCTCGTTTGTCGGTTTGTCACTCATCTGTCGCGTTATACATTAATCGTTCCGAGAAACATTCGTAACTCGTTGGAAATTGCAAAAATTTTTTTGTTCGCCTATCGTTTATTCATTTATCGTTAATGGTATTTGTTAAACTCGCGTAAGAAAAAAATTTTTCACCATCATCGATATTTTTCTTATTTTAATCTCTTTGTTAAATTCTGGTGCTCAATACAAGCGGGACGGCAAGCGGACCGAGATTTTCAGTTTTTATGTAATTAATGAACTACGTCGGATATTTGAACAATGACGAAAAAAAAAAATAATAAATACGTGTAGCGGAATAATACAAAATGGACTAAATTAAAAAATGTAATGCACAAACTCGTCTCAAAGACACAACGCTACCGATTATGTTTGCATTAATACTTTAATTCATCGTTTTGTATTAAAAGGACGACCGACGCAACAACTCGCACTCCCTTTTACAAATTTATGTTGCATAATTTATCATCGCTTCTTTATTGCCACTTCTATGCCCGCTGATTCTTTCTTCATTCCTTTCTCTCGTGAAATTTTTTTATTTTTAATGTTTTATTTATTTTTTTAATTTTCCTTTAAACGCGTTTAAGTGTAAAGCTTATTTGCTGTGAATTTGTATCAATAATAACAAAATAAAGCACTTATAGCTCGCTGCAAAACTCCAAAGTGCAAATAACTCTCGATATTTGTTTTGTTCTTTCTTATTTATTATTATTTTTTTAATCTCTCTTTTATACTCGCTCTCGCGCACACATACATTTCTCCTCATCTTTTTTTTTTACTTTTATGTACTCGCATACACACATGCGTACGCGCTATATATAATATCGTAAGTCACGGCATCGTCCGCACCAAAAAATGTCTTGTTTCATTTAATTTATTTTTTTCGTTCAATGAATATACAAGTTCTTTCTATTTTGTGTTGCTCTCAATAGTTCACACACACGAAAAAAAAATTTACGGTGTAATTTTATCTTGCTCTCTCTTGTCTTATATTGTGTGCAAGTGTCACGCCTCGCGTTACTCACATGTATTTTTTGTAGAGAACAAGAACCGAGCAGATTTGAGAACAGCACTCGCAGACGAGTCACATAAGCGTCCCTCGTTTTGCTCGCTAAATATACTCGTATCTCCTTGCGCTTTTCCCTCTATTTGTTTATTTGAAAAATTTCTTTTCTTATAGGTGTATGTTACGATGAACACTCGTTCTCGCGAATCACAAAAAAAAAAAGTGGGAAAAATCAGTTATTACGCAGAGCGCGAATCGCATTTATATAATATAACCTATTTTATATTATTTTCTTATCATCATTTACTTCATATAATATCATTTTATTTCCTTTCGAGTAAAAAGTACGTTTATTAGATTGTACAAATGTACGTGTGCGATCCATAAGCAGCGAAGATGCAAATCGAATTTTTTTTTTTTTTATTTATATCAGTATTCTTATAATCATATTTATTATATAATATGTACAGAAATTCTCGTGGTGAAAAATGACTCGTAGGTGATACGCGGTGAATTTTTATATATTTTCTTTATTGTTTCGTCATTTTTTTGTTATTCTTCTTCAATCCTCTTCGGTGGTGAGTGATTTATATAATTTGTGTTTCTTTTTGCTCGAGTATAATTCCATTTCGTATGTATAGAACACGTGTTCGCACCACATTTAATTATAATACCCTATTCTGTTATCCTTTATTTATTTTTTTAATAGTCCAAACATACTTATCGATTCTTCGACTAGTCTATTTATAATATCATTGCATTACACCGTATTCCGACAACTGGCGCTTTTTCGATTTCTCTTAAATACGCATTTACAGTCATACAACATATTTCACATGGAATCGCGAGGACGAAAATTTGTGTGTAACTGATTGTATATATATGTGTGTATGTGTGTGTGTGTGTGTGTGTGTGTGTGTGTGTTTGAATGAGAAAAAGACCAGCACCATACTAACCGATTACCGATCTATAGAGGAAGTGATCGGATCGCCGATGATGCTCGACTCTCACCATTCTTCCGTATGTAAGTGTGTGTATATGTGTTTTTTCATCATTTCACGTCACTATTGTTACAGTGTTCTTTTTTTCATAGATACTTTTTACGTGTAAGCATGTGTATGTGTGTATTTTATATATGTACGCTTTCATATTTGTAAGCGCACCGTTTCGATCAGTGAACGAAACGACGACGGCGACGACGGCGGTTTTTTAAAAACTTTTTGCTTTGAACACACGACGATCTTTATTTAATTATCTTCAAAATTCAATCGTCGACCGATTTTTATGTGAATGCTGCGATTGTGCCTTGGGAGTGAAAGAATCATTTAAAGTTGAATAGCTTTTATTTCATATTTCAAGAAAGCAAGATTAGCTAGAAACGTACAAGCAACAGTAGTAATTGTAGAACCGGCGATATTTCACTATGCCAGTTTTCGAAAGCGATTTTTTTTTCTTTCGCCTCTGTATACTATCTGTAGTAGGTACTTAGTTTGCCGATGTGTCAAATTATCCAAAGTGAATTGATAATCTTACGCCCTCCCCTTGATTTTTTCAATGTTGCGTACCCATTTGAGTTTTCATCAAATAAATTTTGTCATCTAAAAATATTCCACCCTTACGATTGGACATTGGACGTACAAGTGCGGGTGTGGGCTAGGCGTGAGGAGGAGAGAAGAGGCCTTTGCTTGTGCACATCGTCTTTGTGCAATGCGATGAAAAGATTGCTCTTTCATAGTCGTCTTCTACATTTTTATAACTTAATTTATAACTATTTGTATGTCAGTTCGTATACATGCGTTGGAAATTTTCGTTGGATCATTGGATTCGAACATCTATTTATCGAAATTAACATAAAATCATACATATTTAATTTAATGAATTCAAAGATCAGTTAAATATTTTAAATTATAAAATAAACAAAAGTGCTGCAATTTAATGTCTAAAACCGTTCTACAGCCACAGCTTTCAAAAAAAAATTTTTGAACTGAAACGAAAATTTCTACGGAATATCGAACAAAGGACAAAAACTACGAAACTAATATAAACAAATAAAAAAATAAAATTGCGATATTCCTATGTCGCAATAATTTTTCATCACGTTTTCGTTTATACGATACAAAGTACTTTTATGTTTCAGGATCCGTCGATTGTATAAAGGCAACTCGTTGGAGGAATGATTTTTTCTCAAACTTCACAATTACTTGTATGACCTTAAGGCTTCGAAATTTGTAGGTAAAAAAATTGTTTATCCACGCAGTTTTTAAAAAATATACTTGCCAACCATAAAAAAAAAGTATAAACAATCTACGTTTAACGCGATGGCCCGCACACCAGCACCAGGGCTTGAATTCTCTCCTGACCCTCCACCGCCCGCCCGTCCGCTTTCTTGCTATACACGCCTCACAACAGGTACGATGTAACGATGATAACAATAATATTAATCATAGTAATAAAATGCAAGGTGTCAATATAATGACAAAAACGACCCCTACATGCTTTTCACTCGAATACTTAATGAACGTCGCTCCCACACTACGCGCATCTCTCCCACGGCACTCTCGCGCTGCATCGGTCCCTCAACCCCAAATAGTAACTCCAGCACCGTAAGCACAAAACTATCTTGTATCAACGATGGCATCGTCAACGCGTAATAAATCATGATAACAAATGATCGTGATGCTGAAGACGACCAGAGTACAGTGCACATGGGTAAGTACATATATACACACATACAACTGTACATACATATCAATGTTCACCATCACCATCACCATCATCATGACCACGGGCGGCATACGTATTTGTAGATATTTACCAAAAATCGTCTCTGCACTGATGTCGCACGATAAAGAACATTACACGGTTGCGCGATGCATCGTTGATCATTCATGCGTCCCATCGACGCCATCACCTTGAAACAGCAGCAGCAGCAGTAAACCGCCTTTCAGCCACCCCCCGTACTCGCGCCGACACACACCAGCACGCCAACGATGAGCGCGACGCTGCGATATACCGATCAGTATACAAGGCAATACAAACAACGATTCATCGTTTGGCATCTGATGGCGCAGCCACGACGGGAGAACGCGGCGAAGAGGGCGTAGCTGTAGCAGCAACAGCAGTAGTAATAATATCGTCCTCGTTACTGCACCATTGTTGCTGCTGGTGCAAGATGGCGGCGTCCGTCGTCGCCGCCGGCTCTGTTCATCAGACATCCGCGGTGCGCGAGGTTACGCTCGGCGAGCGGCTGTGTATGACGACCTTGTGGCCGTTTTTCGTGGAGAAGCCGTCGCTCTCGACCAGCACGGCCGTCTGCAGCACGTGCCCGTCACCCGGCGACGACGGCTCCCCCCCGACCTGTTGCAATTGCAGGGGATCTCCCGCTTGCGTCGTCGTCGTCGTCGTCGTCGCTGGCGATCCCAGTGGGTGGTGATTATTGTTGGCCGGAGGACTGCCATTGGCATTGGCACCACCAGCACCATTTTCACCACCGGCTCCGCTGGCGCCAGCAGCGTTAGCAGAAGACGAGGGAGGAGGAGGAGGAGGCGGACCACCATCGCCGTCCGTCGCGTGGCTGTGATCCGTGCAGTGGCCGTCGACGTCGCTGTCGGCACCGCCGTGGCGCTGCTGCTTGTGCTTGCGCCAGGCGTTCTGTATCAGCCTGGCGCAATATTCCTCGCGCTGCCGCCACAAGGTCGAGGATACCGGCTCGTAGCCGACCTCTTCCGGCCTTGTTTGCACCTCCGCGAGCTCGCCGGTCTCCTCAATAGCGTTGCCCTTGCGCGCGAAAAAGTCCTTTGTGAGAGCGTCGAGGATGTCCACGCAAAACATAAGGTCCCCCTTACATATGGGAATATCCATCGACACAATCTTGTACTTGTTGGGCTTGTGTATCTGGAGAGGCGGCTCGAGGACGTCGAGGAAATCCGACAATTGGTCGTAGCGTATGTATTGGGTGCCGTCGGGATCGAATTGCTGCCAAATCTCGTAATACATGTCGTAATCGTCGTCAGTGAGGCCCTCCTGCACGTCCTCCGTCGCCTGCGAGTAATTCTCGAGGATAACGGCGATGTACATGTTTATCACTATCAGAAAGCTTATCACGAGGTACGAGAGCAGAAAGGCTATGCCGATGGTCGAGGAGCCGCAGTTGCCAGGGTAGCCGATCTCGTTGTTCGGCTCCTGGCAATCCTCCTCGTTTATTATACCGTCGAGGACCCCGTCCCAGCCGGCCGACGTCGACATCTGCAAAGCGAGCATCGCGGGATTAAGACGATCGATGGACGTATACTTGATATTACAGATACATCTGTCGTTATATAGACGAATGACCTTTTTTTATATCAAAGATCGGTAAAGATTGAGCCGCATCAGCCAACTCATGATTGCATTGGAAAAACAAACTACAGTGCAAAAATGTCTGCGTATACACATAGAATCCACTTGGATTTCAAATCAACTTTTATACCCCGAGTGACATTAGCGACATCATGCGTACCATGACTCGCGAACTTACTTGAAAGAGCAGTATCATCGACTGGCCGAAGGTCTTGAAGTTGTAAACGTCGTCAAGACCGCTCTTGTCCTTAACGTGCATGAAGAACGACATGCCGAATATGGCGAAGATGAACATGACCAGGAACAGGAGTAGGCAGATGTTGAAGAGGGCCGGCAAGGACATGGCCAGCGCGAACAGCAGAGTCCTTATGCCCTTGGCGCCTTTGACGAGACGCAGGACTCGGCCGACTTTCGCCACGCGTACTACCCTGAGCAGGGTCGGCGACACGAAGTACTTTTCGATTATGTCGCTCAGCACCAGACCTGCGTTTCGATCGAACGGGGGAAGCGAGAGAGAGAAAAGAAAAGCTCGGCTCGTTATTGTGGCTTCGACAAGTGGTTATTGTTTTAGTACAAAATACAAAATCAAAGTGGGATGCAAAGTATTGGTTTTTGTTAGTTGATCTGAGATGCATTCTTTGTCTCGTTCTAACGGTCGTACACTCTAAATCCATGGGGTTTTAAGACTAAACACTCGGGTGTTCCATTTTGTCTCACAGATTTTAAACACTCGGAAGCGTTTTGTTTTAAAGTGTTTCAAATTTGTGACGATTATGAAACACTCGGGTGTTTCATTTCAAGCGCTTGGATTTACAGTATAGACGTGACCTCTTGCGGGCTGTATTAGTGAATGCTAATGAAAGATCTGCCATAGTAAGATCGAGCCGTTATAGGGTAATAGTTTTAGGGTTTGGCCGAAAAATGATGGATACTTCAGTGAAAAAAAATTCCTTTGTGCAGAGGAGGCTAAGAATATAGAATATCCGTTTTTTGGTGTTGGGAAATTGTTTAAAAAATTAGCAAAGTTCCAAAAATCCGTTTTTTTAATGACTAAAAAATTAAAGGCTGCGTGAAAAAATGATTCGGATGAAAAAAGACCCATAAAACCCAAAAATAAATTTTTTAATCAGTCAATTTTTTGTCTGAAAAATTGAAAAAACTTTTAAAATAGCATGTAATTTCAATTTTCTTTTTGACTTCAGAGTCAATTTTCACAAACAAATTTGCAAAAATTGATTAGATTGCATTCCAGTTCAACGGTTTTTTGAATTTTGCAGATAAACAACTTGACCGATTAAAAAATTATGTTATTTAAAAAAAACGGATTTTTAGAACTTTGCTCATTTATTTGGACAATTTTTGCAACATTTTTTAGTTGTTGCTAAAGACAGACATTAAATATTCTTGGCCTTGTCTGCGTAAAGCACTTTTTTTTTTACTGAAGTATCCGTCATTTTTTATCACGGGCCCATCGTTCACTAAATCTATTACACAATTAAGAGGTTTCGAGGTTTATAGTGTAGATTTTAACGGTGTAAAGTATGGTAACATGCTTATTTACAAGTTTCGACGAAGCGAAATTGATCTATTTTTTGTTGATTAAAATTTCAGTGGCATTTTTTTCCTACGTGAAAAAATTTCGCTTCTTCATTTTTTGTTTAGTTTTTTTTTGTTGGTGGGAGGTTTTTTTGTTCGTCATCATGCATCATGTGAGCCTTACAATGCACTCTAATCTAGTTTATGAAGTGCATTAAAATTTGTATCATAAAAATAATGCAAAATTTTCTTATCATATTTGTGTTTTGTATTTACCAACGATTTTTTTTTCTTTGTATAAAATTACTGGAGTCGAGACGTATAGTTTTGTGTTAAATTTTTATGAAAATTCATAACGGAAACGTGCATCATAATGAAAAAATAAGTTATCTCAAAACCATGTGAGCCCTATAGGCTGATGATTCGTAAGTAATTATGTAATCTATTCTAATAGTAAAAAAATTTTAAAAAGAAGATTACATTCTTTTTATTCTTAAATGAGATAGTTTCTATAAACTAAGTAGAAAAAGGTAAAAAATTCATCAATCAATATCTATTGTCTCGAATACTAAAATCTATCACTAAGATCTAATTATAAAATAAGTGAAAAATAATTTCGAAAATTTGTAGAAAAAAAGTATCGTGAAAAATTTTGATACGCATCCATTTCTAATGGAGATTTATCAATAATCACTTACTTCTCGACTTACTCAACTTACTTTCCTATATATTTTGCATATTTTGGAAGGAGGTTTTTAATTTACTCGCAGGCAGTCAGATCGTACGTATGTATGATGTGAATGAAAAAAATTAATCTAATTACAAAACTACTATTGTTTTTTAATTTGTATGCATGTCCGTATATATATTATGTGCACGTGTGCAATTTACACTTATGTTTTTTAAATTTTTCATGCACTTGGAATTTATAATTGTATTTTAAATTGAAAAAAATATGTCCTTTAACAAAGAAAATCTATTGAGATATGTGAATTCTATATGAGAAAATAAATTATGTATCAAGTTTACGGTAACGGTGGGAGAATCACCGTAAAAAAATGTAAAAAAACACACTAATTAAAAAAAATGTTTCTTTATAGTAAATTAAATTGTACAGATAAGACAGAAATCTTTTTTTACTAGATTCTGATACTAAATTTTCACTAGAGGACATTGTTGAATAATGTAATTTTTTGTCGAAGAACTTAATTGCCACAAACAATTGAGAATGTAGCTGTTTGTTTAGAGGTAAGAAATCATGAGAGACATAAGTACATTTTTTAACATGTAAAAAAATATGCATCAAACATGAAACACCTCCATCACATAAGACTTTTTGAAAAATGTGCGTATGATAGGTCTAAGACTACGTAAAAATGTGTAACTAATCAACTCTAATTAATAAAAATCATCACACTCAGAAACACACGTACGATTTCCGTTATATAAGTAATATAACGGTTTTTTCTGACTGCCCGAGACAATGACGACATTGTCTTACTCAGCGCATCGAGGTCTCGTTAATCTTAATCCTCGTAGCATAATCGGGGCTCATATTAAGCTACGTGATCACTAACGTCGAGGGGACAAATCATAATAAACATTAATATTAATTCTGAACATCAATGTAAGGCTACGTAACGTAATGATAATAAACACTTGCTGAAACTCCAGTGAAGTTCACACCTGTTTGCTTTGAGGTTTTTTTGTTTTTGTTTTTTCATTTCATAATACTGATGTAAAAAAAGATCTAAGGTCTAATAGTACTATGGTATTACGTGCAGATCGTTCGAGTGTATGTATAACATACTAAAATACAGAAATATAGTGTATGAACAAATATGAATCGAGGCCAAGGCACTGTGTATTATGTGTGTTGAAAAATCATGATGAAGATAAGAACACATCAATAATATTCAAAACAATAATCCCAGAAACAAACAGGACTTGGCGGCTATTACTGTCAGCGCAGTAATAAAAAAATGCACGCATAATTCACTGAAGCTTCTCCGACAACTGAATTAATCATTACGTTACATTACCTAATATTGATAAAATAACGACAACGAAATCGAAGAGGTTCCAGGGCTCCTTGAAATAATGGTAGCGCAGCGCGAAGATTTTTGAGAAACACTCGCTGGTGAATATCACAATGAAAATCATGTTCAGGTAATCTAGAACGTTGCTGAAGGTTGCGGTCTGCTGGTAATGGTCGAGGGTCATCGTCAGCATGTTCAGACCGATGAACAGCATGATTATCATATCGAACTTCTTGTCCGTCACTATTTCGAACACGATCGCCTGGGGCCGCCACTGTAACATGATTCACACCCAATGATGGACACCATTAGCTTATTTTTATGCAATAGATGGTTTATTTACGTAGCTATGAAATTATTGCGACTATACAATAGTAGAATTACTGATTGGTATGATCGGAAAAATAATATATATGATCAAACAAGACTAATCCCGGTGTAGTAGGAAACGAACTAAGTAGCGAAGAATCATGGTAAATATGTGCAGCGTATAAGAGTAGCAATTTAAACTCATGCTTTTCTAAGGTATGTATTTCACAGATCACCGCATGCTGTTAGAAAAATGTTTTCTACTCTATGAGAAGATGTAAATGATTATAGATTACCTGTTTTTGAAAAGAAAAATATGCAGAAATGTACAACCTATATAAGTACTTTTAGGTGATTGAAATAATATTTGTTCATAAATTTTAACATTATAGTAATTTGAAACTTGGGATATTTCATTTTCTTTTGATAAATCAATTCCAAATATTTCAAGCTTTGACTAATTTTCTCGGTTATACGTTACCTCAAACGTTACCTCATGAAGTTTTACTATAAGTTACATTAATGTTCGAATAATGTGATTGCTAAATTAATATAGATAAATTTCCAAATAGCAAATCTCATCTACGAGTATAAATTTTAGTATGGCACAGTTACATGAGTAATACTGATGACAATACTTAAAATTAAAGCTGATGAATGAGCTGAGACGTTAAGTGATTGAAAAATATCGATTAAAGTATACACAATAATCATACAGCGATGAGGATGATGAAGTTTGAAAATCCGCGAGACTGGCAGGAAGATCATTTAAGCTCTTGATCGATAGTTTCATAGTATGAGATAATACATTACCCTCGGCCGGGGGATAGCCTTCAGTGGCTTTTTGTTGCCCATTTTTTTCATGGCGTTATAGTACTTTTTCTGGTCCTCAGTCATGAACATCTCGAGCGAGCCGCCGGCTTTTTTCTTCTGCTCGTTGAAGTTGTCAATGATAACTCCGATAAACAGATTGAGAGTAAAAAACGATCCGAAGATGATGAAAAATACAAAATATAGATACATGTAAATGTTCGTTTCGCGAATCGGCTGCTTATTTATCTGCAAAAAAAAAAAAAAACATTTTCCAAGTTTGATCATCTGTTTGATCCAAATCTTCTAGGTTGTTGGTAGGATTTTTGAAAAAATTGTACTTCAAGAAAAATAAATATTACTCTCTTGATGCTAAATTTGTAGCTAATTGCAAGTATGACTGCAATCACAAAACTATTGTAATGATCCAACATATGGTATCAGAATCAACTCAAGGGGAAAAAGCACAATAAAACAATCTTGTCAGACGCACTTCTCTCGAGTCAATGGCATCGTTCATGATTTGGATCCAGCCTTTGAAGGTGGCCACTTGAAACAAGCACAAGTAAGCCTTGCCCACGTGGTCGAAATTCATCGGCGAGTTCTCCCACGTGTAGTTTTCGGCGATGCAAGCGTTGCGATCTGGTATTATTTCGTAGCTTAGCGTAGTTTTGTTCGCGTCGACGCACTGCAAGATTTTTCGTTGGTTCGTTATTATTCAGACACTTTTCATCCGAGATTTTAATTTTGGTTTTTATTCGAGCTACTTACTTTATAATATTTTCCGGCAAATAATTGAACACCCATTATCGCGAAGATCAGCCAGAATATGAGGCACACTAGCAGCACATTGAAGATGGATGGAATAGCTTGGACCAGGGCATTGACGACAACCTGAGCCGGCAAAAAATCATAATCTCAGTGGAGTTTGGTGATCCGTTGATTTTCATCAGGTGATATTTCATTCTAGTGTGCTAATTTTATACGAGCACGATATCGCATTTTAATTGAGACTATAGTAGGCGATAAATTAGTTTCAGGCAATATGATTGTGATTAATCTTCAAATAAACACTTTTTAATTGAACTCTTCCAGAGGGTAAATTGTGCAATAAAATGGTTGAATCATTTATTTATTTATTTTGTAATACCGTACAATCACAATCACACCCAAATAATTGATCCTCCATCGACTAATCGAAGCGTATTTAAGTGCTTTTTGCGACCGTTTATTGAAAAGTTCGTTTCATACAAATTTAATCATTTGATGTATGTATAATTTCTGATGAACAAAAAAAAACAATCTACCATCCTCTAAAGAATTTCACAGCTTTCTGTACGAAAAGTTACAACTAAGCACGTGTATTAATTCGCAAAATTCATTGTATTCTCAGTGTTCAATTTGAAAAAGTAAGTATATTGTGTGAGCGTGTGCTATTATTTTCATCGATTGTGAAACCTCATTGGTAATCACAGTACTGAACATAATCGGGATTACATGTAGACCAGAACACAAAATTTCAAAATCAGCGCAAAGATAGCAGCACTAAGAAATACATTTTTTTCGAGAATCCGAATTATGTTACAGTTCTGAAATTGTGTTATTTAATAAGGATTACCAACTAATGTACAAAAAAGAGAAAGCACGAGCACAGTGCTAAAAAATTGATCATTCTCACCGTGCAACAGCTAACATGTAAAGCCAAAACATAGATTTCAGCAACTCACAAATAGAAGCAGTTAAAAATAGACTACCGAATAATCGAATAATGTTTCTAAAATTTTATATTCATATTATGTAACTACTTATATATAAAATTTAATTGATCTAAAGTATAAATAAACATTACTCGATTGGGGATGTATTTGTTCATTAACAAAATAATCTTCTAATATACCTAGCATGCAATCACAAGACAGTAAGAACATTTTTTTTCTTAAGGCTAACAAAAAAGAAGTACTAGCTGGTTAACCAAGGCTAAGACGTATTAGATATTTACAGGAAAAAAAAAAACAAAAACCATAAATTGAAATAAAAAGTATGATAGTGGATTATAAATTTGATGGGAGAATTCTATATTTGTGGGTATGGCTTGAAAATTCTCTCAACCCAGTGTCTCAGCGACCTTATCTCAAAGCGTAAATGAGTGTACTCTCTACTAAAATAGGGCCTGTAAAAAAAAGGGAAACAAGTGCATCTAGTGTGCTTTAATATTTTGCTCACTACTCGTATGCTCTTCAAGCTCTTTGGGTTCGAGGTGTACTTATAATTAATTATGTATAGCTGTGTTTTATCCTTCTGTCTTTTTAAGTTATTGGTTTTTAATATTAAATTATTTTGGTTTTGTGTTCAATTTTTTTTTTTTTTTTTTTTTTTTTTTTTTTTTTTAATTAATGACGATAAGGATTTTGTGGATGAGGATATTTGTTATTTGTACCGTATAAACTAAGGTATTGATTGAAAAATCCAGATTATTCAGTTTCTTCAGTTTCAATATCGGGACATTGAAGTAAAAAATGTAATTTCCAATAATGCTTCGAAGGTATTAATGTTATTCTTTTAAAAAATATTTGAAATTAAAATAATCATTAAAGGTTAACTATAATTTGATTAAATTTTTTAAGGTTTTTAATTTGCAAGTCATGCGCAATTTCAAACAAGACCGCATTTAAAAACAAACGTCATCATATTTTCCTGGATGAATGAAATTTGAATTATGATTAGGACAGGTCACGATTCATAATGCTCTAGGGTGTTAGGAGGCTTGCGTGCTCTCGAATATTAACTTCGAAATAGGCATGTCGGGGACAACTACACGTTCGTCACCTAATTTATTCGGAAATGCTTAAAAAAAAATCAATATTGTTGCTGCAGTCTAAATGCAATGGCGTTTGGTGGTTTTGACTATTCTATATATGTATGCGCATCAATCAAAATCAACTACAGAATTAAAAATATAATTATATTATATAAAAACAGTAATGTGTCAACTCTCTGGTGAAAAAATATGCCTCTTGATTTTTTGTATTTTAAAAATTTTCACCAGAGATTCACTTAACTATAAATATATGATGTTAATTTGAAAAAAAGTAAGCTTATGTGAAAAAAAATTGAACGTATTTGTAATCAATTGTATATCAATATGCGTGTAAAATAGTGTTATCAAAAATTTAGATTTTAAGGGGATGAGACGGTCGTAGAAGAATTTTTCGATTTGTTTCTTTTACACATCTGTGATCCGTAATTTTTTTTCTAATTCGCATCCCCTTCAACTAGCAGTGTCAAATTGTTACGTAATATTATGCGTGATGTTTAAAGTACACGAAAAGTAAGCCATTGCAATAATAATATAAACTGAAAAGTACTTTGACTAATATATTGATTAATTAATCTAGATCATGACAGGCAATTCAATTTTTCCGTGTCCACGTGTGCATGTATAATTGTATGTATGTATGTATGTATGTCTGTCTGTCTGTAAGAGTATAACTTGTCGTTTTCATCGTGTAAAATACTAATATAAGTGATACATAATAAAATGCCTCTAATGTATCATTAAAAATTGAAAAAAAAAAAGGTTTGTTTATCTATATAATACAATGTATAATCAGTATCGTGGTATCTGTTGGCAAGGTCGGCTGAGACGTGTGGGTTACATACCCGCATTCCCTGCATTCTAGACATCGCCCTGAGTGGCCTTAGGGCCCTTAGGGTCCGCATTGTTTTGAAGGCTTGGATTCCGCCCGCGCCAAGGAGCGACGCTATGAAGTTAATGAGAGACACCTGCGAGCGACAAAATTGAAGAGCGGATCATAGAGACACATCGAATGACTACAGGCACAGGCGAGCCGAAGGGTTGCGAGCTCTTTCATTTTTGCACCGTCGCCCATTGGGTATATTACGCATTATATACTTTCTGTCTTCTTTCATGACGTTAACAAAATTGAGGGAGCGGAATGAGTATTACAATGAGGTTTTTTTTTTTTTTTAGTTCCTAATGCCCATAGGCGGTGAGAATCGGGACAGTTTTTGTTGCGGTCTAGTTTTCCGGGCTGAGATGAAGAGAGAGACAAACAAAAGAAAGAAAAAAGTATGCAGTACTGAAAGGTATGGAAGTGGGTGATTCTCTGCACATTTGAAGAGGCCGGCACGCAGGTCTGGATATCACCACAAAATAGTCGAAAGATGTGGTTCGTGTGATGCTTTATAAATGTCGGTGTACGATTTCATATCACACCGGTCAATTGTACATTTTAGGTTTGGAGGTTTGATTTTTTTAAATAAATTTCAATCAAATTTGGCATACGAAGTGATATAATAACGTACACGAGTAATTTCATGTAAAGTATGTAAATAATGTAGTATAACGATAAGTCGAACCATCGATGAAATAATGTATGCACAACAAAAACAGCTAGAAGATAGAGAAGGAGTATAGAACGCAGATGAGGCACACACTGTTTTAAAAATCAACGAAACATTTTTTAATTTATATATTCATAATGAATCAGCTGCTCCTGAAACAGATTGAAAAGTTTTGTAGTTTGAATCTCTAATTGTCGATAAACACGGTAAATTTAAATTCAGCACATTATCTTACTTGTGCGCAAAAAATTATTCTAGATCGTATAATGCGTATGTACACATGGCTAATTTCACTAATGGGCATGTATTATCGAAAATTAGATTTTTCAATTTATACGTTGAGAAACACACTCTTGAACACAACAATATAGGTATATATAGACAGGAAACAACACCACATTCGGTTCGCAGTTAAAGTAATGTATATAAAAAAGAAATAATAATAACAGATTAAAGAAGTATGATGTATATTTTACGTGACATCCAAAGCATACTTTATAACTCGTAGCACAGTTATTGGCAATATAAATATACCACAATATAGAAGAGATACATATATTTGCGCACATCATTTATATATATATGTATATGTATGTATTTAGAAAACGTCGTACTTCGCAAAAACTTTACAGCGAAAGCTTAAAGCTCAATATTATTTTGTATAAGTTTCTTTCCAAAAAAACATTGAACTTTTACTGATTTAGAAATACAACGTACGTAACAAAAATTTAGCCATGTAACGTTATTTTTTTTTTTTTTTCTTTGTACACGCAAGAATCAGTGCAGAAACACAGAAGATACAGTTCGGTAGCACCGGTGTAAAATTTTTTTTTCATTTTTCATTTATTTATATTTGTATTCTCAAATTTGCATCACATTGGCAAGCACATCACATAATAATACTTTACAGTGACCTCATAAATAGCGTCAGCGATCTTTTTAGCGTAATTATAGGTATACGTATGATATTAACGAAGAAAGCTGAAGCTTCACCAACTTGGCCTTGAAAAACACGCACCTGGCTTGCACGCATTTTTTTATGACTTTTTTTTTTATCATCAAAACCGCATTTTTGAAAATTCTTTTTATTTTGTAAGCTAAACATAAAATATCTTAAGTATCGTAAAGCAGCGTAAGTATACTTCTCAAATGTATACTTTTACCCCATTGAAACATAAAGCTGATGATTGTATATCATACTGTTGAAAGAATAAATACAAAAAAGTAGCATTGACATGAAAAATCCCAAAAGCCAGCGTGCGCGCAACAGAGAAATATTTCATATTATCGGCCCCACAACACAGAGTAAAATAAGACAGAAAGGTTTAATTTTTGTTCCCCACGCCTGTTTCTTTTTTTTCTTTATCTTTTCACAAAAGTCTTTTCTCATCAGAAAAAAAATTCAGATAGAAGGGAGAGTAACGTTTATATCATATAAATATATAGATAAAGAACAAGATGATAGGTGGGTACAGCAAATATATAGGGATACGTAAAATCGAACACAAGACGCGCACACAATCCACCACGGTATCATTTCGTTTTTTTTTTTTTTCGTGTATAATACACACTTTGTACTTTATGTATATGTACATCACACCGTAAACGTTTACATCCCTTTCCTACAGGATGTACACGAAGCACACGTATGAAGCACAAACGCGAGGCGCGAATGTAAAGATAAATATTAAAAAAAAAATTTTTTTTTTCAGGGGTTCAAAAGATCGTCCGGCTGCCCTGACTGTTGACTTACTTTCATACCCTCCCAGCGCGAGACTCCTCTGAGTGGTCTCAGGGCTCTCAGAGTCCGCATCGAGCGGAAGGCCGGAATGTCGGCGACGCCCGCCCAAGTCGCAGCCAAGTTGAGCAGCGAAAGCTACGATGGTTTTTTCATGGAAAAGACATCATCTACTGTTAAATCGTTCTCTCTTCTGGGATTTTAGTTGGAAAAATTATAACGACCCCTCGTTTGGACGCTTCGATGTGTAATTTTACACATTCAGGAACAACGCATACAGCTCTAGATCTCGTTAAAGTTATTGCTCCGACAGTAAGTACGTGCTTATGGGTTTATGCATCCAAGAAACAAATTTTAATTGCATTATTTTATCATCTTCCAAGAGTTTTTTTTCAAAACTATGGGCCGTCTTTTTTCTTGATTAATCGCAGGTTTTATGGTATTTTTTGCAAACGATCATACAGACACACACCGTGATAAAATGAAGGTTGAAAAATTGTCTTTTTGGATGGATAAAGCGTGAGAAGGTGGAAACAACATTTTTCAATTACCTCGTGGATGACGTCAAAGCTTTTGATTTTTGTACTTGATTAGTATAAAGTCGATAATTTCGTGAAATATTATTATCATTGTATTATCATAAAAGTAAATGCTTATATGTTTTTACCATGTACTAAAGTATATTTTCAAAAATGGCATGATCAATCGTCGGATAGGAAAACGAAATGTACGAAAGACTAGAGAAAAAAAAAAGTCAACTTACCATGACAATTATAAAATCAAGCCAACACCAAGCGTTCGTGAAGTACTTTTTGAAGCCCAGCGCCAGAAACTTGATTAACATCTCGAAGAAGAATATGACGGTGAATATACGATCCATATAATACAATACGTCCTGCAGGATAGGCCTCTGCTGGAGATGAACGTCCTCCAACGCCTTGGTACCAAAGTGCACCGAGTCAAGATCGCATTTTCATCCGGTCGTTATTGAAAAGGAAAAAAAAAAAAAAATGAAACTCACGAGGGCCAAACTGCTGGTGAGGATCATGATGATGACGGCGGTCTCGAAGTACTTGTTCTCGATGAGCTGGAACGTCTTCAGCCTGAGGTTGGCCCAGCTCTGCCAGAACGGGGCGTCGTCGTCGCCGGCGAGGAAGGGAAAGCGCTTGTAGCAATTGTCCGGACAGCAATCGGCCGGATAGTCGTCCAGCTCTGTAACGGTGGAATGTTGATTTTTTGTTTGTTTTTTTTTAAACCTACTGGTCTGTCTTATTGTTTCCAAGAACGACGCGAACGAACCATCTTCCAAGTCTTCTTTGCTGGCGTCCTTCTTCTCCTCACCGTCCAAAGAGTCTATGCTGCCTTTGTGACTCTCTTTGAACGAACGATTTTTATGACTGCCGTACGATTTAATACTGAAAATTCAACGGCAAAATATTGTTGTTTCATCAATCACCATCCATCGGTATTTTTCGAACGGAAGTGAGTAAAAGGTTGGGGGGAAGAAAAATAAAATCAGCAAACCTAATGGTGTCGTCTTCGTTGTGAATGAAATCATCTAATTTGTAGTCCCGGTGATTCATCGCGTTCACAAGGGCGTTCGTATTGTTTATGCACAAGTTTCCTCGCAATTTGTTTTTCAGGTCACCTTTTGCGTCACAAACAATACAGAGAACCATATGGATTCAATAAACGGTCGTCACAATTTTGCGATTTAATAAAATTAGTTTGGAAATATACAGTCCATTATTTACACCGAAATAACAGGGTTGCAAAATATATATATATATTCAGTCAATCATCTGGCACTTTTTATCTGTGGTAGGAAGATAATCTTTAACTAATTATGAAAATAACGAGTAATGTTAAATAGAAAGTAAAATATCACGTGTATAAGAAACGTGTAATTTAATTATAAATGCTATAAATTATTTGCAACCCTGTTCAACAGTGTTGTATTACAATGTATAGGTTCTAAAAAAAATGCAAGAAATCCAAAACAAGTAGTGCCTCGAAAAAACATTCGATCGAATAATGTTCGTTTGAAAGTCAGTCGAGGTAGAAATTCAAACGTAAAATTTCCTACGTAGCGAACGGAAAAAGAAAAGAAAAAAAATCTAAATCTATTGACACAAGGCACACGCAAAAAAATCCAAATCGAACTCAAATTTACCTCTTGTCAATATCTGGCCATTCCCAGCGGCAAACTTACCGTGTATGGTAAACTCCATACCGTCACCGATGGCAACCTCAAACTGACCGTTGAGCTCTTTGACGCTTTTTTTGTCCCGATAAGCGTCCAGCTCACCCTCGGCGAATTCCATATTTGCGTCCCGATCGATCCCATCTGCAAAGTCATGTGGACGTATGGCTCACGTTAATTTTCTCGAGCGGCAAGTACTTTATGCCAGAATTAGTTTTGGTACTACGCGCTTCATGTATTTTACACAGTTTAGCTCCTTCTTTTGGTGTTTTCTTTTTCTTAATATTATACATGAAAAAAAAAAACTGGAAAGAAAAAACTCAGAATTCTCGATTGCGTTATTATTTTTCTCTTTACTCGATGAAATCATTACTTATTCATTCAATTTTATCGAAATTTTTATTTTATATTGCACGCACAGCCAAACGGACTCGCAATAGAAACTTCTGATGCATCAAGCATTTTTGCTAGCGCGCTTTAGAATATGTAGAAATAGAGGAAATAATAACATATGTATGTAGAATAAGTATAACGCGTTGAGTGCAAGGTTGGCTACACTAAACATGCACATATTGAAGCTTATATAAATTATATTCAATGATCTTGAAACACGCGAATTTGACTATTTTTCGATAAAACCAAACGTTATTTCACACTTGATTATCACACTAAATTGCAAATTGTTACGCTATATTGCTAATCAAATGAATAGTTATCATTAGATCTTTTAATACACAGCACAAAATGCAAGTTAAACAGAAAAATTTTGGATGGAGTTATATTTTACAAGTGTTGATAATTTTTTTTTTTTAATGACAAAAATTGTATCTTTTCACGCAAAATTTTTGCAATGAAACAACTTTTTTCCTTTTTTTTTTCACTCAGACATGCATTTATACCATTAACAGTGGTGTAAGATTCTATGGGTTTTTATTGGTACTTCTAAGTATGAGCACTTGTTTGATTACACTGAAATTAAACTAAAACGACTGAATGTTAATCATTAGTAATGTACAATTTTAATTCGTAAATTTTACATAATAAAATCTCACAGCACTGTAATTTAAAATCGAATAATTTATCATAAATCTAAAAAAACTAATCAACTAACCACCAAAATTTACTGTAAATAAATAGAAATCATAATAACAGAAGATTAATTTTATTAGTTTGATTTACTAAAAATATCACTCATAATTCAAACTACTTGTGTGCATCAAGTTTCTAACAAAACAAAATTTCGATATTGCTAGCAAATTGCGTCAACAATATTACTTCAAATGCGTGTCAAACCACTAAAAATGTCGGAAACAAAAAGGTTATAAGTATCATAATGATCTAGCCTCACGCAACAATGTAAAACAAAAGTTAAATAATGAAATAGAAAACAATAAGTAAATTGTAAAAAAACATGCTTTGAAAACCCATGCGTTAAGAATAAATTTAATCAATGTAATAAAAATTCAAATGTATTGTAATGTAGATGCACGTTAAAGTAAGTGATATTATGTATATATACTTCCGACTGATCGCTCGATGGCCTAAGCATTCTGGGGGGACGACGTAAATGAAACAAGAGCGAGTTGTGAGCAACATTGACAGGAGCAACATAAGTGATAAAAACTTAAAGAGGTTTTTTTTTCATTTTTTTATTTTCAGTTCTTGATGTTGGGATAAAATGAGAAAATAACAATTTAATTACGAAAGAAAGAGGTATAGAATGGATTCTTTCATGATATTTTTCTTCCTGAAATCACTTGAAAATCAAAAAAGGATTATGGATCAAACACTTGTAAAGACAATAATAAAAGTATAAAAAAATAATAGGTACTGTAAAATGACATTGAATGATAAAACTTTATAACATGAAATATAGATTATGATTTGAACGATGCTCATAACATTTACGTAAAATAAAATAAATGTGATTAAAACACTTGCTGTATGTATATGAGTAGACAAATACACATTTTATTTGTGAGTTCAATGATCATTTCCAACAAAATTTTGGATCATCAAACAATGATTAAACTCACGAATAAAAGATGTCAGTGATGTGGTTTTGAAGAAAGATGGACATTGAAATTCTGATGTATTCGTGCGACAAAATAATTTATGGTTGCCAGTGAAAATTATGAGACAAACAGAGGTATTATAAATCAAATGTCTTGCTGTACAAATATCCAACGATCCAGCGAATTATTTTCGATCGATTGTCAATCAGTATAATAAATAATCTATTGTTCAAATGACAGTGATGATACTGATATGCAACAGCAATAATTATTGTCTGTCATGAGAAGTCGCACTCGAAACGATGAGAAAAATAAAACAAAATACGTGATCTGAACTGATACATGAATAATAAAAAATGAAGTTAAAAATCATACATAACTGCCAAATCTGATTGGTGGAAAAGAAACCAAAGACAATGAACGAACGAATGAAATCAAAGGAATGAACAATAAAATAAAAGTAATAACAAGTAGAGGTGGTCGTCGTAATCGAGAAAAAATAAGCAGAGACAGTATCACGAAACTACACAGCGCACACAGCAAGCGATCTGATTGGATATAAACCTTCTTTCCAACTGTTGGACGGTCCCTCACCTGGCGCCTGATCGGATATCTGGTTCGTGAATTTGGCCCGCAACATTTTGAGCAGGTTGAGCATGCTGCGCTTTGTCCAGGCGATGAACCGGCTTATCCGATCGATGGCCTCGGCTATCTTGTTGGTCTCGCTGTCCGCGGTCGGGGCGGACAGATTGCTCGAACCGAAATTTGAGAGCAGGAGGGCAAGGAAAAGGTTAAGTACCTTTTTAACAAAAAAGAAAAGATGATTGTTAATAATGTTTAGAAAAGCAAAAAAATTCCAGTTAAGGTTATTTAGTTTTAAATTCCCCGCCAAATCGGATTGGAGTTCAGTTGGCATGCACTAGCGCTGCTGTGGTCGTTTGCTGGTCTGCGGTTGGTGGCAACAAAACTACTAGCCTAGTTTTATGCAAGTTGTCGCCGACCCGTTATGACGGGTCCGCGCCGGCGGTGCGGGGGGCGGGGGGGGGGGGGGGGGGGGGGGGGGGGGGGGGCCAGGCCCTAAGAGGACGAATACTTAGCCAGTGTTGTTTGTTTCGTGAGGTGCGACTGTGCAGCGGGAGTAATCCTCTCGTGGCTTTGTCGCAATTGTAGTTAACAATTCGAAGCCATCTTAGAAACATTGTTCAGAGCTCATCGAGGACGACTCGCGACATTAGTAAGTATATTTTGTATCAAAAAAATTTGCAACAATGCTTCCGATCAAACATTATATACGTGTACTTGTCATCCATCGATGCGTCGTGCATCAACAGTGTCGAAGCAAAGTAGTTTGAATGGATGGCTCGGGGTCTAAAAGCCCAAAAATCGTTTCCTTCGTCGAAAATGAAGTTTCGTCGAGGAGGAGGAGGAGGAGGCGGAGGTTGAAAACGAATCGGCTTCGCCTTGCCGCAACGTCTTCGATCGAGCCGTATTTACAGGTGACAGGAGAAGAAAAACTCTCTCCATCCTCGAGGTCGCAAACATCCGCTCGTGAGCAAGCGCTTTGTTACACAGGTACGATTTATTTCGCTTTATCGCAATTCATCGCGTGACGTATCGTACAAGCTTACATCGCAATTAGATTAAATTACTAAAATGTATTATAAGAATGATGAATCTTTTGCGCTCGAAATCCACTACAATTGAAATAAAAAAAAAAAGTTTACCACCAATGGGACTCCTGCGAGCAAACTTTCCCGTCCGGACAAGCGCTTTACGAGCACTTGATAGCAGTTGCACGTGGTCGCAGGCAGGAAAGCATGTGGTTGGGCCGACTGTAAGTTCAACGGAGCAACTCAACATTGCCTGAAGGAGAGGCACGTGGCGCATCACACCGGCTATAAGCCGGTTGCTTGCACGTTGTGCGCAACAAGATTTTTCAATCGATACGACTTTTATCATCATATGAAAGGAGCTCATAACGTCAACCATGGAGAACGAACCAAGATGGTCAAAGTATGCTCGTGGGGTGATTGCGACGCAGCGTTTGCCACACCTGCTGACTTGCTTGAGCACGTACAGGACGCTCATCTCAACGACGGTGGTAAGATTTGCTTATGGAAGTACTGTCCGAAGCTAGGGAAGCCATTTTTCTATGCGGATAGTTGAAAACATCACATGACAGCTCACGTTGGTATCAAGTCTTTCGCCTGCGACGTCGCGTCGCTTCGCACGACAAAGTCTTTAACCACAAGAGTGCCTTAAAATCGCACCAACAAGTAGACCATTCGATAGGTGAAAAGATCTTGCCCTCGCTGTCGACAGCCAAGGGAGTAGTGTGTGACATACCATGCCTCTATTGTAAACTCATTTACTTCGGCCAGACGAAATATCCGATGCGAGACAGAGTCATGTATCATATGCGGAGTTTGGAAAATGCCGCGAAAACGCGTTCGAATAATGACGAGAACAATTTGCCAACGTACTCCCTTCCGCGCCACGCCCTGACTACGGGGCACAAACTGGATTTTGAGAATGCCAAGGTACTCGTGGAAGTGCCCAACGAGACGGATCGTTTGATCGCGAAAACGTACTTAATAACGAATGTCAAAAATGCTATGAACGATCACCCGTCGATCGTTGTATACCCCACGGAGATGGCTAAAGTTGCCAAAAAATATAATCTTTCCGCAAAACTCTGTTAGGCGCGCAAATTTTTACTTTGTTGTTTTACGTAGACTTGTAAGAAAAAGTACTCTTTATGCGAGAGCATTTGTTCTTTGAAACGATCGAAATGAAATATTGACATGAATAATCAAAAACGTAAAAAAAATAATCGAGACCAAATAGTTGTCAACTATACACTCGTGATTCAAACTGCGATGGTTCCCGGTTTTAGGGAAGCGCAGTGTAAAATAGTTTTTATATTTTTTCTCATGTAATTAAAAGATGAACGTTTTCAAATTGCGTATTTTTTTTTAGTAACCCAAGCACAACGCTAATTACCCAATATAGGTATATGTTTTTTCAACATGTAACAAAGATAAGTATAGAATCAAATACTATACGTACGACCAGGTTACCGATGACGACGGTCGCCAGAAAGAATGGTATGCACGACACGTCGCCCACATGCATGCAGTCCCACATTGACTCGATCCACTCGCCGCAGAGCACCCGAAACACGATCATGAACGAATGCATGAAATCGGTGAAGTTCCATCGGGGCAGCTCGCCCCCGGGAAACCGGTCGACGTTGTCCGTGTAGTTCTTGCCGAACAGCTGCATCCCCATCACGGCGAATATGAAGATGATGATGCAGAGCACGAAGGTCAGGTTGCCCAGGGCACCCACCGTCCGGCCCATGATGGAGATCAGCAGGTTCAGCGTTGGCCACGACTTTGCCAGTTTGAACACTCGGAGCTGCGAGGAGGGTTTTTTTTTTTCATTTCATTCAAACTTTCAGGTCATTCCTGTTGCGTATTTTACGAGGGGCAGTCGGCTCGAGAGCAATACTCACCAATCGGAACGACCTCAGGACCGACAGGCCCTGCACGCCCTCGAGACCGAGCTCGAGCAACGACAGCGCCACGATGATAAAGTCGAATATGTTCCAGCCCTCTTGGAAGTAGTACTTGGGACTCATGGCTATGAGCTTCATCGTCGCCTCGATGGCGAACGTCGCGGTGAAGAACTGCAAAATTTTAGGGCAACCTTACCGATCGAGGATTCACCCGAAAAGTCGACCGCGCTCGAGAGAGAGAAAAAAAAGTCGATCGTGCTCGAGAAAAAAATAGAGAGTCGTCCAAGTCGAGTTAGTACTTTGATACGGTTGTATATTCGTGCTCACGTAATTTCCGGACTTGAGGATCTTCTCCATCTCCTTGTCCATGTCGTGATGATCGAGGGCCATGAAGAGGGTGTTGACGACGATGCAGAGGGTGATGAAGAGCTCGACGAACGGATCGAAGACCACGAGGGCTATGTACTCCTGAAACTTGAGCCAAACCCAGCAGCAGTCCCAGACGCAAAATATATCGATGCAGCGCAACAGCGCGGCCAGGGCTTTCTCTTTGAAGGTCGGGCCCTCCTCGTCGTCGTCTGTCGGAAAGTAATAGATCGACACTGTGTAGACTTGATGTTAGTACGACTCGAGAATGCCACCACTCTTTTTTGGGGAAAAGAGTTTTTTTTTCTTCTTCTGTTATGATTTTTTTTTGTGATTTTTCTTTTTCATTGGATAACAAAATTATGATGCAGTTGATGCTTTGGTTTTCCGAGAGATTCGAGAGATTGACGAGAAATGGGAGTCGGTGGACAAGGGTTATTTTTTTCATTGGACTGTATGCACATAATATACTTGGATAATAAGTGATTCGTGGGCTGTGGATACAGAAGATCAATGGTAATTGTTCATATTTGTCGTAAGTATAGTTTTTTGCCCTGCTCGGTCCGTTTGTGATGATACAAGCCGAGCGTCGAGGGTAAAGCCACGTTTGCTTGCGATTACCAAAGGTAGGATTTTTTTTGTTAAAATTATAATTGAACTCTAAAACTAATAGCGTTTTATGGTTTGACCATAGATATTCGTACGTGAACAATGTGGAATTAACAAATTTATCTATTTTATATTGCACACATGGTTTTACCTTCGTTGAATAAATAACTGACTATGGTATTGAGCAATATTTGTATCTATGGTGTTGAACAATATTTGTATTGTTTTTGTAAAAATTGAAGTATGTAAGTACTGCTTGATCGTAGTTACGGAACAGTTACTTTGTAAGTTGTAGTGATTTGTAGTTTGTGTAGATTATCGTATTTTAAAGAATAAAAATTGAAAAAGAAAAAAAATCGCTATCGAATGCTACAACATAAAACGTGAGTTTTGAAAACTGACCGATTGTTTTGGTGAGCAAAGCGTGCAAGTGATTTCATTGAAAAAACTATCATAACAAAACCAGTGAAGGATAAATGCTCGAAGCGTGCAATATCATTTCTCTTGCGATTCGAAAAATACGTTTTCGAGTAAATGCAATTCTCAGACTATCTCACCTAATTCCATGAAAAAATATATTTTTTTGCCTTCTAACCTCAAAATAGCACCTTCGCCGCTTGATTTTAGGTTCTCAGACAAAAAAATAGTATACGTGACTCGTTCGAAAAGGCTTCTTT
>JAPYYV010006707.1:0-14057 GCA_030522625.1 Copidosoma aretas | reverse complement strand
GCGAACGGCCACCCATCCAAGTACTAACCGCGCCAAATGCTGCTGGACATCGTTGATCGACGGAACTGCGATTCTACCATTGCGCCACCGTGTCGGTCAATATATATATATATATATATATATAAGTATGGGCAAGGTATGCTCTTATACTTGGATCGGTGTGTATAGGTGTGACGCTTGCGCCGTGCTCATACTGCTCATTCATCTGCTCATGCACTGCTGCACGCACGTATACCTCGTACTATGACGGATCGACATACATCGACTGCGTCGAGTCGACATTCGTTACCGTCCGCGTCCTCTCTTCTGATGTCTGCATAGGTGTATCAACTGTGCTTTCCGACCCCCTCGTCACGACGGAGCCTTTTTTTTTTCTTTCATTTCGCCGAATACGTAGATAGGTACGTTGAGTTCCAGAGGCAAACTTAAGCTGTCTAAATATCACTCCAGGCATTATTTTCGTTTCATCTTTTGATATGAGGTCACGGATAACTTTTAGATCGCTCAGAGGGATATTTCATTATATTTACTGACAGCTTGAAATTCAAACATCGTAAGCTCTTCCTGTTTGCATTCGATTACTATTGTGGATTGTGCTGTCACTCTGGGGCTATCAAATCATATTTATGTGTGTAAATTTCAACGGTACAATATACCTAGCAATAATGGTTATACTAAGGTGACAGACTCAACACCCCCCATGATAAAATTTGCCATGCATATATTTATATATATGAACTAGTCAATTTCATAAATAACCAAAATCGCTGCATGTACGATACATAATGCGAGAGTATTAAATGTAAATGTTAGCTCGGTTGACTGTAGCTGGTATACCTGGCCAAGTATTGGGTCCTTTACCTTGTATAGATCATTTACACATTTATGCAATTATTATATCAGTTGTATAAACGTAGGGACGTATAGGGTATATATATGTACAAGTTAAATTTTGCGGTATTCCATGCCATACAACAAAAAGTCACTCACGGAAACTGTGGCAAAATAAGTTTAAAAATCCACCCCCCCCCCCCCCCCCCTCCTTCTCCCTTTCACGCACAATGTACCTATACGCGACCGATGGTACCTTATACATTCATCATCCGAACCAAAATCCAGTAGCTTCATATTCGTAAATCAAACTAACATAGTATAATTATTTGTACAAAAACGTTGTCCTTTTTTTAATCCGCAAGCTTTATATTTCACAATTGGTTCTTGAATGTAAAATTAAATAAATTAGTTGTTGTTCGACAGTTTTTTTTCAACTGCAGACTATTTTTGTAGACCAAACCGTTGGGATGCGTTGTTTTAATTCGATCGCTCAGCTGTATAAAATATCAAATGGATAGGTAATTTTATAATGACAAGCACATTTATATCTCAGAGCGTCAGGATGATATTGTAGACAAGAATTTTCAAATCAACACAATAAAGTTTAAATTTTTCACATCCACTTTTGCTTTTAATACTTTTTTGTGCCATGTCAAGGTTAATTTACCTTCTTCGTTGACAAAAAAATAACAATACTTGAGCAAAGTTTGCGAAATAGTTTACTGGTTAAATAGTTAGAAAAACAGTGTTCGCCACCTAAGTGAGATCCAACCAGGGCTACCTCGGGCCGCAAAGGCTATTGCCCTGGCGGCGATCGCACTCTTGCGACGAAAATTGTTATTTCGTCGTCCAATACAGAGCTCTAGACGTACCTCGGATAAAATTATTGGATATGCGTATCGATGAAAAGCAGTGAAAGAGTGGGCTAGCCAACCAGGAGTACCAGATATTATGTAGGTACGTGGTACGTATAGGTATACCAAATATTACTATCCACGCAATATAATTCCCGATTGCGGGCACGTTCGAGTCGAATCTCCGCCAGTCGTATAACAGTCGTAACAGCAGCGGGTGGCGGCAAATTGAACGCAAGAAGAGCGACTCGTCATCCTCGTTATTAGCGTCGCGTCGTACAAAGTCACGCTCGCGGTCCCCCAGGCAAGCCGTGGCACGCGTATATAGTTGTACAGTATAAATATATATACACGCGTATAGGTAGTACCTACGTGTATAACCCATCATGTACTACACAATGCCCGTGCCCTTTATGTCTTTATGCTGATTGCGCCAGACAGCCGCTCCCCCGGGTCCCACCCCCCGATGGGGGTGGATGATAATATCACCGCTCGTTACTTACGCAATCACGGACCGTGGAAGGCTTCGCCCCACGAGCAGCGATATTTCCTCGCTGCGAGCTCGCGTACGCTTCATTTTTCCAGATTTTCCAATTCTCACTTTCGCGACTTCGATCCGTCATTTAGGTTCCATATCACGAAGCCGTATCCTGTGGAGAGGGAAGACCAAATTCCGGGTGTGATGGTCGATGGTTTTTAATCGTGTTTATTCATTCAACGATTTCAGGTTCAAAATCGTAATTCACGTGAAATTACACGCGCGTAATTTAATTTGCCCTGCAGTTGTACAATGTTTGACAAAACAAAATAGTTGTATGCAGCACTCGATTCACAATTTGAACCGAGCTTCAACCGCGTTTATGTACAATCGATGCGTCAGAATAAAATCGAGTCATAAACCCGACTGACGGTTTCGCTAAACACATACGTACACATACTTTGACAATCTATAAAACGATTTTACGATACGATTTAAATTGCGTACAGCTTTTATGGCTTATACTATGTAACTTACGATATGGGAAAACAAATGTTATCAAATTTCAGCGATTTCATACTTTTTTCGGAAAATTGAGATCCATAAAATGTTTTCAACGACTTCATGAATCTTTGGACAAAATATTTTTTCAATATTTTATTTCTGTTTTTCAGAGTGCAGCCGCAGAAATTCTCTAAAAATGACGCAACTTTTTTGTCAGGAAATTCGCGACTTTTACCAAAAATATTCTTCTCCGCGTGCGTGCGGTAGAAGAAAAAGGGGCAAAACAACAACAACAACAACAACATTAATACTAGCGTATCTTTCGTTAAAAGTGAGACATGACAAAAGATAAAATCAAAAGATGGTGAAAAGATAAAATTACGAGAGTTCCAGGAAGGCTGAAAATCGCTCCCGTGCGCCGCATTTTTCTTTGGGGTGCAAATAAAAAGCGTGCACGGAGCATATTCATGAATGCAGTCTCGCCTTAATTGTTGTCGCGCTTGAGTACGCGCGCAGGATCGCTCATTCCTGGTCCGTTCGCGCGACGCGATGCGCAAAGAATTTCCACCTCTACTGACGTCGTATTTTAGTTTGTCACCTCTACTCTGTCTGCTTATGTTTCCGTCTTTTTCTTTTGCCTCGTATTGCGTTGAAAATACTCATGCAACTACGTACATCATCACATATGTGTTGCATTACTTTGTACCCTGCTCCTTCTATTAAGGACTTATGATTAGGGATTGGTTTCGACTGCGGCCTTTATTGTCGTGTTGCACCGGGAATAATCACCCTGCAGGCCTGATGCGCATTAGTGGCGATACTTTTTTTTAAATGTTTTTTCCTACCTTCGCACTGAGACCCTTTTTTATTGTAGATGACTCAATCAACACAAGTCTGTTATGAACTATAATAAGAAATTCAAATATTTTCACTTTTCAATGTCTCGAGAATACGTGAACGAATTTTCAGGTCTTAATGTTCATTACAAAAAATTCAAGGAGCAATTTTGTGAAAATCTATCGCGCCGCGTTAAACGACGAGTCAACAGCAGTCGACGCTTCCCTGCATATACTTCATATTTATCGTGGGTTAATGTGGGTTGCAAAGTGACGTTTACTCCAATATATTTGAAAAAGTTGCGATGGCATGTATTTTTTGGACCATCATTATAATGATTATTATTTATTATTATCATCATCGATTATCATACGAACGATGAGTCTGTGATTCTTTATCAACCTGGCACCTCATCATTTAGAAAAATAAACAACCACTTTTCGTGAAAAATCCGTATGCTTGAATAAGACCAGTGGAGTATAATGAAAAATCGAAACTTTGATAAGCGTTTTCTCAAAATTGTGTGTAACGAGCTACCTTGAAATTTTGAGTACAGGTACTTACCTATAGATTGTATTGCTACCGACATTCATTACAATATCTGTATGTTTGAGTATTTTGCATTCATTTATATATTCTAAACTCGATCGTACACTACATTCATACATCATTTCATCTCGCGTGAAATACTTTGCACAACAAGTCCATAACCGCTGGTTTATCAATAATATCTTCCGTAAATTAGATTCACATAATATCGTAGTCACGTATATAACTATACATGCAGGTCTAATCAAACCACATTACGAATGTATATATACTGAATTCTTACTTTTCAGACGCTCTAATATGATTGAACGCGTTCACACTTGACGTTAAATAATCTTCAGTATTACGAAAGGAAGAAGAAAAAAGAAGATTACCTAATGAGGTTGAAAAAGAAAAGTTTACGACAGTCGAAACAGCTGAAAAGTTGTGCACACAGAAGCTCTCACAGCATCCGCGGGAACAAGGGGGGAAGCAAAAGTATGGACGAGAGCACGCCGGGGGTGGAGCACGTCATGTGTACGTGTGCGGAGGAGGAGAGAGAGTAACGTGCGTATACATACAGGTATACGGCGCAAATGACAATGATAGCGTGCGAAGACTTCCGCTGCTATGGCGTGTCTGCGCGGTACAGTGATGGTAGGATAGGTGTAACCATACCAACTCCCGGACGATCGATCCTCCCCCTCTGTTTCTGCGTCGCGAGATACACGTGCACGCACGCGCGCCCCCACACCAGAGACGCGATAGGGAGATTTTTTTTTTTTTTTTTTTTTTTTTTTCTTTTTTCCCCCTGTTACCAAGCCCTGCTATATCCATGTATATGCAGAGTATACACCTACCCCGCATACCATGGGAAATAGAAGATGGAGAAACGCAGATAGACGTGATGTTGCTCGTGCATAGCATTGGGGTACAAGTGTGTGCTTGCGAACGTAAGGCGAGGGGCCTGACCGGCCGGCTGCACCATCCGCGGCATCAATCTCGATGGCTATCGAGCCGCCGAGTAATCCCGTGATCGCGTGTTGCGGAATTCAACCCCCGCGTACGGTCGAGAGGGAGAAAGTGCCGAGGGTTTGGCGCTGCATCAATTACTTTCGCGGTTTGGTGTATCTATATATAGATATATTATGTACCGAGCGGCGGATGGGAGGGGAGGAGACGGAAGAGGAGAAAAATAGAGCGAGGGAGGGATGGGGGCTCTGGCGCAATAATTAACAATTACACAGCTCGGTAATTATATAGCCGGCCAACCGGGCGCTGAATTATCGCGCGCGCGGGGGTATACGTATTTAGAGAGCTCGGGGGCTGCGTGTATTACATACTATAATGTATATATAGATACGCAGGCGCAGAGATGGGCAGTGTACCAAAATCATGGTCGCGTTGCCGCGGGTATGTGTGAGTATACTGTCCTTGCACATATTTTCATACACACGTGCGCACATAATAATTACGGTTTATTATACGTACCTGTACCCGATAGTTTTACATACGCATCAGCGTATTTATCTCGTGCTCGTAAGCTGAATACGTATAATAATTGCTACATACAGCCCTCTGACATCACCCACACTACAACATAACGAATAAGGCAAGGCGATCGTGGAACTGAATGATAACAACGGGGGTGCGAGCAGCTCTCGTTCGGTTGGACTATACGAAACGGATTGTAATTGGTATACATATTATACAGGTATTTTACAGGTATTTTTAGGGCAGAGGTTGAATACTTTCGGTTAATTTTACTGCGTGCTAATACGTCTATTATGGGCGTAGGTGCAGTGTATCATACTTATTTATATGTATATTGCATGTTATGTGCAAACTCACATTGTCATACAACTTTTTTCATCTGTTTTCTCCTCTCGCTTCCGATCGTGCTCGTTATTTGATTTGCCAAGTTGATTTCTGTACATTTTTGGACCGATCTTTCTTTTTCTTCTTATCTCTAGTTGTCCGATTAGATCGACTGAATTTTGGTTCAACCCAAATTAGTATACAAGTACACCGTTCTTCGAAAAATTGTCTTAGCAGTATAGTTACTTACTACTGAATTTAATAAACAAACAAAAACAACCAAATGTATCCATACTAATTATTGGTCAACTTAATATCTATTTGTCACAAGACTTTGGTTTTTCTTATATTGAATTGGTGCAGCTGAACGTCGTTTCCGCGTTTTTGTCTTGATTTACAAGATCTTTAGTGATTTATTGTATTTGATATGAATCTGCGTCAAGTACTTATCGACCGACTCGATGAAACAATTCCTATACTATAGGGCTATACTGTATGTGCGATGCGACATTCAGATCGCAGATTGAGCGCACGTATTATAGAGTGCCCTCGCGATCCAGGATGCAGTCTGGTGTGGTACAATGGATCCGTTGTTAAATGATGTGAGATTTCCACATTTGCATGCACACGGAACACCAGCAGTTCGTTGTGTATATATACTATTACATTTTACACGAGTCATTCCAAGTCTGGCAGGTTGGACATAAAAACGTAGTCATGAAATCAAATACCTTTTAATGACTCGTCTTAACTGTTGAATAATATTTGCGTATTGCTAGATAAACTTGATAGAGATGGAAAATTATCATGCGGGGCTTTGAAATCGCGATTTTATACGGTGAATACAAAACGATAGCCACTAGTAGCTTTCTAGCTTCTTTGGATCACGCATAATTTGGAACAAAATTATAAAAAATTGTCCTAAAATTATACTCAATTTTGGTATTTCCCTAAGTGCACAAAGTATTGGATTTTTCGTAAAATGATCCGTCGCCGTACGTGTTCGTATAAATTGCACTGCTGTAGCGATCCGACCATGAAGCTGCGGCTTGACGCATGAGCTCGTTTCATTTTCAATTCACGCTACGCAGTCAGATCTGAAAGGGGAAACTGCTGATTCCGGGGCTCCAGAAACATTCAAAGAGTACAACGTAACGCGTACACAAATTATGTATTCATTAACCCATTAGAATAATCAATTTGAAGTATCGCATGGATCTCTGTTCACTTTAAATCAAATAACATTCATGCTTGGAAAAGAAAATAAGCCATAAATCCGTTTTCGAATTGATCTTGATGGGAAATTCCATACCTGCCATACAATGAACAACTGCATTATTATTCCTCAAGTTTTCTCGATTAATTAAAAACATGAATGAATTTTCCTCGGACGTGTTGTGAAATATTTTGCACGCAATTCATGCGGACGTTTCCTCTGACCAGCTGCACTCGCGCGCGTCAATCACCACTCGTGCGTAAGTTATTCTCCTTTTCCGTACATGTCATGCAAACAACTAACTATTTTGAGATCGTACATTATACGTATTAAGTTATACCAAGATCATCCAAACATATGATAACTGCTTGTCATGAAATTTAATTCGCGCTATGAATAAAAAACGAAAATTAACGCGAGAGTAACATTATTCGTTGACAACTGCACCCGCGACGATTCATGGTACAAACTTAGCCCCGTCGTTTATATCGATGGGAAAAAAATTACGACAGTATTGAGTAGTCTGCGACGTCATAGTCTGCGATAGCGAGAAAAACACAAGATAATAATAGTAAGTAAACGATAGAATTGCAAGTAGCGGCGTTTTCGTGTAATATATATACACATAATATGCATAAGTATATCAGGGAGAGAAAAAAGGTGGACGTTGGACCGTTGCACGTACATCACAGTCCCCGATACAATAATAAACTTCGGAGGCCCAATCGAGTCACGTATGGAGGGGTGCATTCCGCGTGAATAAAAACGAGCGAAAAGTACTCGGCGATCGCGTATATATATATATATGTATACATCGGTAGATGGAGCAGGAAGTTGAGACGTGACGCTCCGGTCCGCCGATCGATCGCGCGCTCAACTTATTTATCATCTCGTGATCGGATGATGGCAACAGTCGACGCGGGGAAATGCGAATGGGCATCAGCTATATTTCTGCCAGGGATTCGAGCAAGCACTTACAAGAGGGGGGTCATGTATAGAACCGAAGACAGCGTCGTCGCAGCTGCAGTCCCGAGAATTTAATTAAATGTGCCGGAAGGGCGGAGGCAAGACGCCGCTCGCGATGCACGGCCCGCGCTCTCGCTAATGATTTTCCAGCAGCAGCAGCAGCAGCAGCAGCGCGAAATTCAGGTTAAGTGGCTACGCTTGCTCCCCCGCCTGCATTTTCCTCCTTTCGTTTTTCCCTCCCCCGGCCGATGCTGCTTCTTTTACTCTCTGCATCATGCCCGATCGAGCGGATCGTGGAAGTACTTTTCGTTTTTCTCCCCTCCTCCTCCGGCCCGCGACGATCCAAGCTGCGAATGGTTGACGGGTGGATGCTACGGTTTTTGTTTTGCTTTTTTTTCTCGTACTTGGTCGCGTCTTTTTACATTTTTCAACTCGTGAATTTTCGATCACGCGATTCCCGCCGTGTCCGGTCCTGATCTCGGAGTCGCATTGTTATTTTCTGCGTCGTTGTGAACGTTCGTGCGTGCGAATAATTTCATGCGACATTTACAATCGTCTTTCCGAAGGCACGTGGGTTTTCGTGGTTGTACGTATTGCGTAATTGCCAGAGAGCTTCGCCGGTGCTGATGGCACAAAAGCCGCGCGTCGGCACTTATATACTTGCACTGCGAGAGCTGGCTTGGAGAACCGCACCACTGCAGCATCCTGCATGCTCCGGCTCCTCTACTTTTCGCCTGCCACCCCTCCGCTGGCATTGTCACTTTGCGACGTCGCTTCCGCCGCCGCGACTCCGAAAGTTATTTTCTCAGATTTTCGTGTTTCCTGGCTCCCCCATCCTCTTTTTGCTCTCTCGTACACTTTATGTGCATTACATAAGTACACGCACGCAAAGAGCTTCTTCTTCTTCTTCGTCTTCTTCTTCTTCTTCTGGCTTCCCGCGTAAGCTCTCCGGAGCTTTTGCTCGAATCGGTCGCATCCGATCTTTTGTCGAGATGAGAAATGCGCTGTCTCTCATCATGTTATGCTACAATGGTCCTGCGAGCGCCTTTCTCTCTCTCTCTCTCTCTCTCTCGTTCAAGCCAAGGTATATCAGGACGTCGTTCAATCTGATGGTAACATCAACGACAACAACTCGTGTGACATTCCAAACGCGATGGAAAAGTACTTACGTTGTAAAATTACCCTTGACTCACCTTTATTATACAATATATTTTTTACATTCTTGGGTATTGTTTTTTTAGATTCCAAACAATATGCTTTTTCGCGTTGTCAGAGTTCTGCAAATTTTTTGGTTCACCAATTTTTGCAGCGAGCAATCCTCGAATATCGCGTTATGTTTCTTTATTTCTGGTGTTCGATAACTGCACCAAGTATCGTGTGATCAAACATTCTTGATACGTTTGTATACTTTGTATTTTATGTTATAATATATACGTTTAAAAAAAAAACTATGATAAAACAGTGGTCTAAGTTTTGTATAAATCGTTATGTCGCACGTTCTAGTTTGTTTTAGAGATCAATTTTATCGATGTTTTAGTCTGTGCCTGAAACTGAGCTGCTGTGAACGATAAAGTGCTATGATTTGGCTTCCATAAAAGTTCAGAGTTAGTACTTTTAACCATGCAGAAATTTTTCTCTGCTCAGGGCTCTCAATTAAAAGTTGCCGCTGTTTTTTAATGGTACAACTTTTAACAGATCCGTACAACACTGAATGACTATACTACAAGATTTTTTTACCAAATCATGCAACGATAAAATTTTTAAAAAATTCATACCGCGTATGAACTAATCGTTAAAATATTACGCCCACCACGTTTTTAAACATGATGATGGTAAAAGTGTTTTTTCACAAATATA
Source organism: Copidosoma aretas (assembly GCA_030522625.1). Taxonomy (NCBI): domain Eukaryota; kingdom Metazoa; phylum Arthropoda; class Insecta; order Hymenoptera; family Encyrtidae; genus Copidosoma; species Copidosoma aretas. The sequence continues at coordinate 4,165 of JAPYYV010006707.1, read as the reverse complement.
TTAATAGTAGTTTTCCTACCTCGGGCACTTTTGCAACACTGATACACTCTCGGTAGGAAAAATAGGATTCGCCACTCATGTGCATCCGACCAAGGCGGTCTCAAGGACCGCCCTGGAGAGATGCTCGTTTGTGACGAAAACTACTATTTCGGAATTCTGAAAATTTGAGAAAGCTGAGCTAAATAAAATATGTCATGGATTACGAATTTGAATTTAAGGGTAAATTTAAAGAATTTTTTAAGAATCGCCCTAGTCGCGCAAAATCCACCATTTAACATCAGCATATTATCACTGCCGTTGGTAAACAGCACGTGCGGTTACTTTAGTTCTAATACCTGGTGAAAGAGCCAAAGTACAGTCTGGTGCACACATATATACATATACTGTCTAGGGGGGACAGAATAGTAGTTCGGCGATACTTATTACTAAATACATATCGTTACCTAAGGTGGTACAAGTACTTATCAACTGAAATTGAAATGCCAGCCTGATTGCCATTATATCATGTACCTAATGCACCTTACACCACCTCTATATTATACATTGGCCATACATACATACATACATACACACATATAATAGAGTGGAGCCGTCGCGTTGGCCACTCGACTGTATGTGTTTAAGGGTGGTCGGTAGGACGCGACGCGACGCGTGTAAGTATAATATGAGGGTGGCACACTGGGCAATTATAATATGACACGTCGCACGTCGCCGGAATTTTATCGCAGCCCAAGCAGGGGCTGGTTCAGCTGCTAGGGCTACGGGCAAATGTAAATCATGGCCTCGCAAGCAACGAGCGACTATTATACCTGCATATGGCAACGTACCTATGTACTATATTATATAAGGTCGTTCTGGATGTGTATACACTATACATATGTTACGGTGGGGCTGGGGCATGTATTATAAATAAAGGTGTTGTATCAGGTATCTGCACTGCATCTGTCTCTCCCCGCTCCTTTTTCGCAGCCCTAGCTCCGCTCCTCTGTTGGCTACAGATAAATATTTCACACGTGCGCTCACCCATTTATATGTATATATATATATTATATATGTTTAATTATACGCATACCCAATATGCGTCGCTAGCTTTTGCTGGGTATGAATCAATAATTCTACTACAGCATAATAAGCTATGCTATTACATATTAAGGACTTCTCAAGAGTCGAGACAAGATAATATTTGTTCAATGTTGTATTGTTCTTGAAAAAATCTCGAAAAAATTTATCTTATCTTGGTCTTGTCTTGAATTATTGGCCTGAGCTTCAACTTTTTGCAAATTTCAAAATTACATGTGTTATTTATGTGCAATATTTGTGTGATTTTATTAAATTTAAAATCAATGATTCCGAAAGCCTATAATCTTAGATTGTGCACGTATGTCAAGAGACATTTTAAGTACAGTTGTGTTGGCTGTTCCTGTCAAGCGATTGATTTCAGCAAGCGCTTTAGCTATGACGAAGAATTAAAAAGCTTCTTTAAAAGTCAAATCTCTTAGATCTTTGGTATATGTATAATACACACATTCGTGGGTGAGGAGCAACTTAAAATTTCACATCTTTGGAAATACTTAAATGTATAATATTCCTGTGATATATTATTACATCGTACGATATTATCATCTTGCGTATATTTTGCACTAAAACATAGTCAAGCTTTAATGATATGCGCATTCTATTAAACCTTTCAATGTTAAGCCTAGATCGATCACACTGAAAAAAGTTTGAAAGTAAATACAAGAATTATATTATTGACAAAATCAAGATTCTTGAGGTAATCCTCTTGGTACTCGTTGTCTTGAAATCTTGTGTTGATCTTGTCTCAAAATTCAAGACAATACAGGATAATTCCAGGATTACTCTTGAGATCTCGTAAAGCCCTAATCATATATCTCACGGGTTCACTTCTAGAGGCTCGCTTGCACTCTGCAGTGCTCAATATGTAAATAACTCATGTCTTCCCGCGTAAAAAACGAGAAAGCTTCGATGAAGTTCATGAGATGTTCATGAGAAGTTGAAAGTTCATATGAAGTTCATATGAACGTGCCTAACGAGAATATCGACAATCGAAGCCATTGCTATCGGTTAGTTTCTAGGAAGTTCTGTGGAAGTTCTAAGGAAGTTCTGAGCAAGTTTTCTGGAAGTTAATTTTTATTCTAGGTAAGGCTTAGTCATTCCGTGCACTTTTTTTTTTTTAATTTTTTTAACGTCCTTTCGTATACAAGTACATTTAGACGGAGGATTACATAGGTATTATTATTACATTTGTTTCTTCACATTTTTGTTCATCATACAGAGCACATTATTTTGTTGTACATTATTTTTGACTTTCTGTTTCTAGGTAGTCGAACCCATGTACATAGATCAGTAAGGTTTTTAAAACAAGGTCATATTTTTGCGCAAACGCATTTTTAGGTGTCTCACATTATTTTCCCGACCAGAACCCACAGAAAAAAAATCTGTGTGTCCTGGCCGGGAATTGAACCCGCGACCCCTCGAACGGTGTTGTTTCAGAGGCTAGCACACTAACCACTGAGCCAACGATCGCTGTTCCGTGCACTTTTTTTTCAATCGAAGCTATCGCCACCTGCAAGTTACTAGGAAGGTCTGAGAAAGTTATTAACAAATTTTTTTTTGCCCAGTTAAACTTAATCATGATTCAAGTACTTCTTTAATATAAAAAGTAAGGTTAATTTTTACAAACAAAATATTTCAAATCTTGAAAAAAAAATGCACTGAATGACTAAGTTTTACTAGACTAAAAATTAATAGACTAAAAATCAACTTCCTGAAAAGTTGCTCAGAACTTTCTTAGAACTTCTACAGAACTTCCTAGAAACTTACCGATAGCAATGGCTTCGATTGTCGATATTCTCATTAGGCACGTTCATATGAACTTCATATGAACTTTCAGCTTCTCATGAACTTCTCATGAACTTCATCGAAGCTTTTTCGTTTTTTACACGGGTTACGCGTACAACACGTACACTGATTTATTCATCGAAGCCTCGAGCCGTTGGTTGAATTTATTTCATCCCTCTACTATGGACTGTAGTACAATATAGATGTAGAGAGCAGCGTGAAAATTGTAAGAATTGTACACGTTGTAGGTGTCCTGATCCCGTTTGTAAACATCAGGTTTGCTCTTGAAGCGCGGCAGTTATAGATCACGATGTAATACGACGAATCTACGTTGATCCGCGAATATCGGATAAAGGTGTATTATAGTTATATAGGCACACTGCACTCCGATCCATCTTGGACATCCTATCCTCTGATTTTTCATTGACATGGTACATCACATCAAGTACACCATTACCGTGCGCCATACAGTGTAATGTACCCGCGTAATCGAACCATTTCATCTGTATATAGATCAGAGAGGCGAGCGCACAATAGGTATATATATATATATATACGTATTCGTTGCTCTGTTTAGGATCGTTCGTCGCTGCATGGGGTTCGAATGCCGTTAGCATCCGGCGCCCGGCCGCTTCCGCCTCTGCTGCTGCTGCTGCTGCACGTACTCAACCACAGAGCGCCGGAATAATTCAGCCCTGCATGCCATCCGTTCGGGGCTTCGCTCGCTCTATCCCATCCGACCCCATCCCGTCCCAGCAGCCACATGGCAAATATTATGCAGGGCCGACACTTCTCTCCTCTCCCTCTGTGCCACCCTTTTCCGTTCTCTCTTTTTTGTCTTTCTTTGCTTCCTGAAATTCGGGCACAAATTCTTCGCCGAGAGCTCGCGTGCGATGACTGTGCCGACGTTGTACCGAGGTTGTACTTCCAAAATTTACACGCTTTAGTACGGATCGCGTGGAACGCGGAGTATATATCATTCGCGTGGCTGTACTTTTGTCTGCACCGAGAACTTGTATATTTATATATATATATATACCTACGTTCGGAAGTATATAATACGTGTATATACATATAATGCATACCTATCTATGTATGAATCTTCATCTCTCACGTCGCACTTGTATTATAATTTAGGGTATGTCATGTACACAACTGCCTTTAACGCCTTTGCTCGATTCAGACATGTATGAGGATCCGCCGCACAGGGGCGGCGATTCCGCCATGGTTGGTATGGAGAGTTCCATACCATGATGATTTGATGGTATGGAATTCCATACCTATGAAATGTCTGCTAATTTTT
>JAPYYV010006706.1:0-14057 GCA_030522625.1 Copidosoma aretas | reverse complement strand
AATACGAGGATCCGTTAGACAGCTCGTTAAAATACGTCCAATATCCTGTTCTCTCTACTGTTTTGTCGAGCATGTGCAAGCCAGTTCCTCCTGTACAATGTATGCCATGATTCGCCGGAATCTTCAGAAAAGTATGCCATTGGCAATGGAAATTTCTCTGCAACTGCGCAGCCGTGCTTAAGCAGTTTGTGCACAGAAGGACTCATTAGTGCCCACGGATACAACGAATTATACAGAGATATTGTCTCATCGCTCAATTCTTGTGTTTTCTTTAAATCCCAGGGCTGCTTACTTTTAAATAATAACATTATCATAGCGATGTTCTTAACTAACTGTAAATCAATTTTAAGTGAATCAGAAAATTTCTCAGGGTTTGCAAAACAAACTCTTGCAAGGTTCCCCGTATTTGTCGTGCCATGTCCCTGAAGCACCTGATCGACTCCTACTTTTAGTGCATGATAAATTTTTTTTTGTACTAAATAAGCACGCTTTCTTTCTTCATCTGAAACATTTAAAAGAATGAAATGTAAATTTCCGGTTACTTATATATTCTCTATAGTTATCCATATGGATCAGTTATATTTCAGGACTACGCTTATTGTTAATCTGACATCGATTATTTTATTATTTCAAGATTTTTCTCACGATTAACATAAATTTGGATGTCACTGTATAGTTATCTTTTTAATTATTAAAATTCGATTTCTTCGAACACTTAATTTTTTCTTATTAATCAAGGGATTTCAGCATATTTCATGTAAGACAATATAAAATATCACAAACTGGAATTCAAACGAACTTCTTCCGATAGATATAAAAAAAAAACTCTGTTCGTTTTAAGGTTGTATGTCTTTATTTATATAAGTCTTATTTTAGAAATCGTTTGATCATATAAGTTCGTTATATCATTTATAAGCCCATATTCACTAAATTTTCATTAATATTCAAAATGCCAACTTTTTTTTTAAGCCTTGGAATTCAAGCAATAAAGAAAATATTCTTAAATTGAAACGTGTCGAATGAGTCCCATGATAAACGTAATTGCATACAGATTGACAGACTTGCCCGAACATATTCACATAAAATTCTTTCTTACGTTTATTCACACACGATACTTGTCCAAAATTTTATTATTTTTAAGAACATATTGCACATATTTTTTTAAGAGTAAGAAACATTATTAAAAGAGAAAAAAACGGATTGATCGACGAAATCTGTCGGAAGAATACTAAGTCATATACATCACCCCTACACACAAACACAAGATTGTTTTTTTTTTAATTTTAAAGTATTGCTTTGTGTACGTGCTTAAACAATGATACGTAGAAAAAAATTAATGATTCTTGGAAATCGAAGAATCCAATTAAAGTAACAAATTACGTCGAGATTAAAGTTTATTTTCCAGTGGTGGTAAAACATTTTCAATACAAAGAATACGAAATAATAGCCATTAGATCGCTACAGTCCGTTAAATCACGGTATTAAACAAACTCGGAAAGTATGATATGATTCTACAAATATCGTCATTGTAATACTTAAATTTAAACTTTGTTTTGAATATAATTAAAAAATTCGATCTTCGAAAGCGTAAAATGCGCTTTAATCGTCATTATACATAAAGTTTCTGATCTAAAATTATAAGTATATTGTGTATAATAATAGTAGCATCATAAAATACAGTAAAAATATGTGGTAATAATAAAGCTTTGTACTATTACAATTATTAGCAGTTCCATCGTTGTTTTGCGATATTTTATACTAAATTTAAAGTATTAAGCGAATTTTTTCATACCATCGCATTTAGATAAAATAAAAATGCGCTTTAATTGGTGAATAGGTATGTGTGTGTATGTATGTGCGTATGTATATTTTATTATTCCGCTTAATTACATTCATTTTGACATTTCATACGATTTCAAAAGGTTTAAAACTATAAACTTTTCACTTTCCGCAGGATTGAATAATCATTTAATTTTAAATCGTTGTTTTATCATTTTTATTCAGTTCAATGAATATAGAAATATACTACTAAAGAATATGTAATCTTGATCCTACTTATGATGTCTTAACATGAGACGAAAATTTTATAGCATTGGATTATTATTCACAAAGAATACTCCATCACTCAGTATACTGGATTATTTAACGTATTAATCATTAGTTTATAGACCCAGCTAGAGTTGCCAAAGACATGCACAGGCATGGATAGATATATTGACATACAAACAACCAGATGAATATTGCAAGATAAATAAAAAGGTATAAAAATTAAACTTTCAAATGTACCCTTATTATCCAAGTTTTTAGTTCTAGTCTGTGTGATAAATGAAGTAGGTACTCGAAGACTTTTATTTCTGCGTGCAATAAAGATAGGCCCAATTCAAGGAAGGCATCGTTGACTGGATTAAGGTTTGACGAGGACTTTTGAATAAACTAGGAAGTTGTGTGCAAACAGAATGGGCATCTGCTTGTCACTTTGTTACCGACTATGGCGTTAATACATTTACCATTAAACATCGTGAAAAATACGTAGAACGAAACATTTACTTTCTTTCCATTCACTAATGTAAATTCATGTGAATAAATTGCTGCAGCTTCTGCTTTCAGACGGGCGTATTCCTGCATTATCGTTTGTTCCGTTTCTTTTTGCAAGGCAACTCGTAAGGGTCTGCAAAAGCAGCAACTCATTGGAGTTGGATTCAACCAAGAGCACTCTTCTGTTTAAAAAAGATAATTATGACTTATGATCCGTAAATTTCTATTATACATATGTAAACTGCTTTTCTTAATATCTTTGGAAATTTTCAATATTATTATTCCGGTACAGAAAACAATTAAGCTGTACACACAAAGCTCAAACTGAAAGCTACCAGTGCTCTGATAGTATGACCGTAACATAAACTTTTTTTTAAGGTTTCAGCTATTACTAATTCTGAATGGTGACTAATTTTGTAAGATACTTTTTTTATATGTGAATAAAAATGAAAAATCATTATAGAAGATACGATTTTTTTGTAGTTGTAGAATAAGATCTCTCAATATTTTGAATTCCTTGTAACCATAATCATTAGGTAGGGCTTTACTTTTTATCTTATGCAATATAAACCGTAGGCGTGATTAGCGAAAAAAATGATAATTGGAGTAAAAATTTTGTTCTTAGTTTGTTCAATTTATATTAAGAACTTGTTCGTTTTCAATTTTTTTTAATTTTCGAATTGCTTACATCGTAGAAAAATAGTTTTGGATGTCAAAATTAATCATTGTATTACAGTATTAAATATTAATAGTAAAATTAGACAAACGTAACGTAATTTCCTCGAGAAACGTATCAACGACTACAATGATTTTGATAGCATGATTTCATACAATAAAGTGAGAAGTTATGCGGACTATTTTTATAAAAACTTATTCCTGAGGCATCTTCAAAGATAATAACTCGAACACAGAAATCGTAAAACCAAAATACAACAACCTGGATATCTTTAATTCTAACTCAACTGACATTGCATTTGTTTTCTTCTTGCTTTAACCGTTCAAGGTAAGATACATTTTGTTTAGAGTTATGTATACGTTATTTCGAAGATACTAGTAATTTTTATGACTTACCATTCGAGTCACACATTAAATGCAGTATTGCCATGTTGGTTACAAATAACGACTGAAGAAGATCACTACAATTATTCGCATCATCTTTTTACTGCTGATGCGCGTTCCCATGTCCAGACGAAGTATCAAATCCTACCGTAACCAAAAGTCGAAAATTTTGTAAGTCGTTTACATCCCATGATGTCGCAACCTTGGAGCATAATCGTTCCGATGTCTTGTTTAACATTGATTGTAATGTAACACATATTTCATTTTCTGTTTTTACATTATAATCTTGTATCAAACAAATTTTTTTCTCTTCGACAACATAATCATATGACGGATAAATTTTTTGACCTCTTGCACGACAATCTTTAGCTAATGCCTTGCAAGATCGAACACTGAAATCATACTTTAATAAAAAAGATAAAGCTGATTCTTTGGAATGTGCATTTTCTTTGATTAAGGAGACATCTTCTATAATACTGTTATCATTAGCTAGATTGTTGTCAAACAATACGGGTGCGTTACTGTCGTTCAAATCAATATCTCAGTCATTATTCTCTATCACAACTTCGTTATTATCATCTGTAGTTTAACTTTCGTTGATTACACTTACATCTCTTGCTTAAAAATCAAATATGTAAGATGTAGATGTTTAAAATATATATAATTTTGTTCTTAAAAATAAACACAGCAATTTGGAAGACAAAAAAAAATATAGATCACGCACTTCACTACAGTACGTATAAATATAAATTACGGTGGCCAACTATTCCCGAAATTATAAGATTCTCGTAAATTGATACGTATCAAAAAAAGTAATTAATCAAAAAACAAATTCGGTTTAACGTTGTTAATTTTCAACCACCAAAAAAGATGTAAGAATCATGATTATTCTCAAACTCTATTAATTTTATTTTAAAATAATTCTTAGAGATGTAGTTGCCTGTTGTACGATTCACGGAATATTAAAAAAAAATTGTTTTACTCATTTGTTTCTTTATTTCTGTAATGATCAACTCGAAAATACTCAAATAGTATGTATAATTAATAGAAAATGTCTGCATACCACAATAGAAGTATTAAAATAAACACTGAAACTGTATTAGTCAGCCTGAAAAGTTATAGTAATTTAATGTTTGAAGTAAAAGCGAACCCCTAAAAAACCTTAGAAAATAATTTGAATGTATCTATTTTACAAGTTTTGAAGACTTATGAATTTTGATGCTATGATTTTTAATATTTATAAAAATTATTTGTAAGTGTTTTCTAAAGGCAATGTTCTTAATTATTTTTCTTATTTGAGGAACTTCGATGATTAGAGTGGAAAAAAATTAAAAAGTTTGTCTTTTCATTTCGCTTAAAACCTATTATAAAAGCCTTTAAAATGACAACGTTGCTCTAAAATTTTTTGTTTTATTTTGTTTCCACGTGATGTTGAGTTACTATAATTAATCAAGTATTGATGTTATCAAAAACAAAAAAAAATTTAGACATTTAAACTCAGAAGAAATTTCAAACGTACATTACTATTGATGCAGAACCAATTTTTAAAAAGTAAAAAAACGAGAATAAAGCTTAGTAAGTGAACTTTTTTTTTTTATTTACGCGACAGTTTACAACCTCTGATAGCAAAGTGTAAGCTAAAATCGGCAAAATCATATTTAAATCTGACCGTCAAATTACGAAAGAGCTGAAAAGAGTAGTATAATAGACTTGTATCTCGTGCTATAGATTTTGTCGTCACTTAAGTATCCTATACAATGAATTTTAAGTTAAAAGCCTTTAAATTAAAAATCATCCATCAATTGGTTTCATTAAACTAAATAGAATATTGTAAAAACATTCAAATGATATTTAAATGTGAGCGTGCAAACAATGGGGAATTGTAAATTTTTTTTTTTTTTATGCTAATAACTCAGCCATTGAAAGAGTTTGAAGCTTGAACTCAAAATCTTATTTGATTTTCACTATATAATGTACATGTACTTAAAAGATCGATGGCATTTCTTTTTTAGAAATCACCTGAAGAAGAAAATAAGACGATTCAAAAAAATTCGTGATTTTTGCAGTTTTTTTTACATAGTTAAAAGTAAAAATGTTGATCGACTAGTCCTGTTTTAAGGCAAATTACTGTTGCTGGTAATAAAAAATTTCTAAGAATAACCTTCGTAGTTTTAAAAAAGTTAAAGAAGAAAGGGCCACTCTAATGTGAATGTATAAAATGAATTTTATTACTAATCTCACTTGAGTTTCAAGCACCATGCATAAAACCGATAAATTCTGCAAGATACAGAAGATTAGAGTAATGTCACCTAAACAGATAATTTTGTTTATGTATGGTGAAAAATATTTTGTTTTTGATCTTACATATTGTGTATCAATAGTTTAATGTCTGTAAACAATTGAAAAATGAATGAATTCATTAATTCAGTAATGATAAACCTGCTTGAATTTTTTCTTTGTATAATTTGACTGCCAATTCTAGAACTTGTAGGTTATACTGAGCTGATTTTAAAATTTCATTAGTCCTTCTGTAAAGAACACCTGAACCACCTAATTCAACATCGACGCGTGGTCTTCCTTTAGATCTGCTTTCCATTTTATTTTTCTTAGGACGACCACCTTTATCATTTTCTTGGCTGTTTCTTTTCTGCTGCTCATGGTTTGACATACTGTGTGATGTACAAGCTGATGTACTTACTAACAATTACCTTATGTTGTGTTACAAGTGAATACAAAATTTTTTTTTTAAATTGCACGATTTCCAAAGTGCTTTTTTAAAGATTTTAATACCATTACTTTTTTGGACATATTTTCATGAATAGAACCTATCGAATAGAAAAATTTTAAGAGTAGATATCTTTAAATAAAAATACTTAACATTGATTTACTGCATATTATTATTCATGGTTGTATGAATATTACTATTTTCAGATATAGAAAATATAGAACTTAAACGGAAGAGACGAAATGAGCCAAAAAATTTTGTATAAATTTTTAGAGGTAGCCTCATAATATTTAAAAATAAGCGCACCATTGAAATGTCTGAAACTCTACAATCAGACGTTCTAATCCTCGAAACATCGTAGTTCAGAACACTGAGAGAAAGGTTTCATAAATTTTCACCAAAAAAGTAACAGTAAAGTTCTGACCAACGAATCTTAACTATAATTTCCACCATAGCTTTACGGAAAAGGTATATCTAATTAAAATAAATTTCTCTGCTCAAAAAAAATTATCGTTAAGCGACTGTAAAAATTATGGAAAAGAGTTATTGGTTACATCTTTACTGTTATTTTTACGGTTAGTATTTATGAAATATTTTTCTCGTATACTAAGTCTTCAATACTAAGTAAACAAAATTATTTCAGGATAATGAATGGAAAATATAGTATGTTAATAATGGTATGAAGGCAAACCCCAGTAACCTATTGTTCTCACTTTTTTTCATTTTTGTACATGTACTTAATAAAATTTATTTTATGAAAAAAAAAATCCCAACTGACTAAATGTACTTTTTCGTCAACACATATTCAATAACAGAAAGCCTAAGCAGTTAATTCCAAAAAAAGCAGCGCATGAAGTACATGTCCCGGTTTCTACTCATGACCCTATTACTATACTCATTCAAGAGTTTTTTATGATTTCTGCAAAGATTTCATTATTCTGAAGCTTAAAAATAGACTCAATTGTAACAATTTAATTCCGATAAATTAAGAGAAAGGTGATATCATAATTCTTTTAATACGAATTCAATAGTAGGTGAATAGTAAGAGGGACTTAGTAAGTATTAACTGGGACAATCACCATACAGTAGTTTTAACAAAGAAAAATTAGGACAATCTTTATATTCTTTATTTAATAAAGAAGTTGCCGGCACGCAAGTGCATTTTGATACTAGAAACTTATTGATTAGTCTTTTTTTTATTTATTTACAATAAAATGTGCAGTCAAGTAAGTGCATCGTAATACTCGGGTGTGACTGCTTAGGCTTTATATTATTCATTTAAGTTATAATTGTGCGGTCAAGAAAGTGTATTGCGTTACGAGGGATTAACTGCTTAAGTTTTAGTTTAGTCATTTATTGAATAAATGTACAGTCAAGTGAGTGCATCGGATTAGCATTGATTGACTACTTAGGCTTTATTTCATTTATTCCAGTGATAAATGTGCAGTCTAGCGAGCGCATCGCATGATTGCGGATTTATTAGTCGGACTTTAGTTTTTATCATTGAATGTGCAGGTGAGAAATCGTATGAGATACAGTGATTTACTTGATGAAATTCAGTTGAGTTTAGTTAATAAATAAAAGTCAGATATATTGAGCTTATCAGGTTACTGGGGATTCCCTGCTTGACATCAGTATAATTTGTTGTCTGCTGCTTCTTTATTAAGAAAAAATAAACCAGTAGGGCACTACGTTCTCGAGGTTCAGAAATCTGAAGCGCGGTACAAAACTTATTACACCAATTTTCAGGTACTGATCGCTAAGCTACGAGCAGCTTACCAGTAAGTACTAATAATCACTAAGCGAATAAAAACCCAAAAACTTGCAAGCCGTCTGCTTACTGTCTCACTTTATATAAATTATTGCTACATACATACATGTTATCACAATGAATCGCTGATGAATGATGTCTTATACGATATAAGTTTTGATATGACGACTGCACAAAGATTATAAGAGCACAAAAAATACTCTTTTTTATTGTTTTATTGTTGTACAATAGCTCACAGCGTTTACTCTCTAATTCATAACTATTCGATCGATCTTATAGCACTCAACTGTATATAAATCAATGAGGGTGCAAAAATAAAAGCTATTATAAATTATATGTGTACACGTAGCTTGTGCATTATCAAAATTATTAATTCACGCCTGAACTAAAATCTACCAAGTGTTGTGTATTGTGCACTAAACATAACGTGATCGATATTAGAGGCAAATAAATGGTTCTGCGGAACACAACATGCAAAGAAATATAATACATGCATGACTTTAGACAACTAGTGAAAATAAATTCTTAAAAGTTTCATGTGTGTGCATTTGGAAATCGCACTGTCTTTATGTTTACTATTCAAAACAGATCTTACCTAATGAGTGCAGTATATACAGCTCTTAAATTCTGTTGAATGACAATTAAAAGGTGAAATAAAGATGAATGCCTTTATTAGTCTTCAATATAAATATGTACGATATACATTAAAGTGCAATGCGCTCATTAAGAAAGCGACAAACCGTTTGTAAACACTGTAAATGTCATGAGCAGGGTAAGGTTATAGAAGTCAGTATCTCAATAGTGTATCGATACTTTATCGATGTATTGATACTTCACATGATTGTTGTAAGTACCGCGCATAACGAATTATTTGACAATATTTCAGAGTTTCAATCTTGCCATGAAACAATTGAGACAGAAAAATCCGTTTATAGTTGAGTAAAGTATTATAAATTAGTAAAACACAAGTATTTTCAGTCTGCAGAGTGGTTTAGCCAGTATATTAATCGTGTTTGTCGAAGTAATCATTCTATACTTATAGTGATAAGATTTTTGATAAGATCCGTTTGAGTGATTTTATTATTATTATTTAAACTTTTTTATAAAATTGTACATAAATGTTTTTTATAATATTCAATTCCCATATTGATGGCCATCAATATTTCCGGCATGTACTTTTGATATCCAAACACGAATCCAAAACCCAAATAATGACGACCTGTTTCTAATGAACTTTTGTGTTGTTTTATTTAGTTAAAGAAAAATAGAGCCTCGTTTTATTAGAATGATCCAAATAACAATTTTGTTTTTTACAACTTAAATTTTTCACAATAATTTATAAAAAATTTCCATCACAAACTTTTACCTTGTTAAAGTCACACCTTTGAATTAGTGTTAATTTATACTTCAAATTAAAAAATTTACAGACTCATTAAAAATATTATACTAAGTAGAGATTTCGCCAGGAAATGGTCGTTTACTAAAAAGTTATAAAAATTTAATGATCCTTCGAAACATCCGAGATTTTCTAGAATTCAAAGCATTTTGGTACAAAATTTCAATACTTTAAATACTTTAAGAGATTTCAATACTTTAAATAATCTTAATTTTATAGAAGCATGTTTTTTCCAAAGATGCTTGGAATTTGATCAAAATCGGATTTTTTAATTTATTCACCTAAATTGTTAATAACAAAAAAAAAAAACAATGAATGGGCTGAAAGAAAACTGCACGCCAAAAGTATAAAGCTCTAATTGGTGTTCAAATTAAATAGTTCAATACTTCTGTAATGAATATAATCTTATCACTATTAGTTCAATGAGATTTTCAATTATGAATAGAAACGCTCTTTTTTCTTAATTATTCCGACATTTTTTTCGTAGGTTAGGTAACGACTTCATATCATAGAACAGTTTTATTACTTATTGCTTCCTTATTATATTAATTTTTAGACAGTTAATTTCTTTTATTTATATTTGCTTAGACAAATCATGATTTTTATAATAAAACGTGGTTTTTTCACCGTTTAGCCGTTTTTTCAGGTTAGAAAATATTTTTAAACCATCATGAGATATGTTTGTATGTTTCTAGTATCAAATCCTTGTAGCTAAAATATATTTTATTATCATAAAAGTATTTTTTTTCATGATCAAGGTTTTTAATAGAAGAACACCCGTTTTTCCTTGTTTCAACCGTTTTTTGTAAGTTAATAGACAATTTTATACTATTTAACAAAGCTTGTATGTAATCCTAGTACAAACAGCTTAATGCATTAGAAAGTTTCATGACTTTATCTATATTTATTCTATATTAATAAAAAAATGCTTATTTGTACTATAATTTTACATTAATTTTGAGTTTAGAAGATACTTTAATATCAATTGTGACATTTTTCCTCTATGAAAAATCTAACAAGCTTTAGTCTCTAAAAATTTGTGTAACCCTACTTCTATTCGTTCAGAAGATTTACGATTTTGAGAGTAATTCATGTCTTTTCCACCATCTAACCAATTTTATAGAAGAGATATTTTTTTTAAATATTGTAAAAACGTTAGTGTGCTTTTTGTATTAAAACTCATCGCTGGAAATAGTTTTACAATCTAATTCATATTTTTTTCGTTTATTTACGATTCTCAATAGAAAAACACCTATTTTCCCATGTTTTAACCGTTTTTTGCAAATAAGGATATAATTTTTTGCCATAGGACAAAATTTTTAAGTAATTACAGTATTAACAGCTAAATGCTCCAGAAAAATTAATGATTGTATCTATGTTTATTTAAAAATATGTCAATATTAACGAAAAAATTCTTGTTTTTTATATAATTTTACATTTTTTTCTAGGTTAGACGACCTTTTGACATCGATCGCGATATTTTTCTTCTTTCGAAAATGAAGTAAGCTACAAATTCAGAAAAGTTTCATGGCTCCACTTCTTTTTATATTAGAGATTTACGATTTTGAAAAAGAAAAACCCGTTTTTGCCCACTGTGACAGCGCCTGTATTTGAGATGCCGTGGGATGAAATTAGTCCCAGACTGGTCTGTAGCACGTTGCATCTATTGCAGACGAAACTACATGTCTCTCAGATCCTACTATGCGTGGGACGGATTCTGGCCTACAGTAGTACAAATCACAAGTTTTGTAGTACAGTGCGTATGCTGCACAATAAGTGGCTCGATACAAAGCCCATGCTGATATATATTGACAACCACGTTTTTGTGAACAGCATTAGCTCTTACGATTGGGCGTATTATTCGAACCATAGTTTTTTCCGTGCATCGACATGAGTATCGAATTAAAGTGCATGGAGAGTATAATAAAGTACACCGGGTTATGACAATCTAGATCTAAAATGGCGGATGACACAATAACAGATAATCGATCTCACTGCAACCTCTTTGACATTGGTTCAAAATTATGGAAATAAGAATATTTTGTACAAAAAACCTTTTACTTGGCGTAACTTTAAAAAATTTGTTTTGTTCACATCCAGATATCTGAATGTAACAATACGAACGAGCTGAGAATTCTATATTATCAAAATAGTGATGAAGTAACATTGTTTGTGAAACAATAAATTTTATGACATCTTTGCAAATTACTTTTTTGTAACATAAGTTTACATTGATTGATTACAAACAAATTAAAACAAATTAATCATTAAAAGAGCTAATACACAATTAAAAAAAAAAAAAAAATGTTCATTTGGCAAATTCAAATTAAATTATATATTCATAGCCCAAAACTTTTGTTGTTAAAAATTTCAGAAAAACAGGTCCAGCAAGCTGTAAGTTAAAAAAATTGTCGTTTCTTACGTATTCTAATTGATCACTTTATAATCACTCGATTTTTACATACTGTATGCGTGTGCTTTTGAACAACCTAACGTACATGAATTTCTTTGAACATTTTCTATTAATATACTTACCATCTCTTACTTTTATTATTTATATAATGTATTTGAATACAGTCGTATGCTTTACGCAATAAATGAATCAATACATAGATTAATTATAATATTCAGTATTCTTTAGTGAACTGGTACTTTGACTACTGCTCTCGGCATCATCATAATTATATTTATCATCGCTATTATTCTCACTTTCTTTAAAACTGTCATCTTCACTCAAACTGCACATAAGCGATACCTATATTTATCCGTAGTGTACGTTTGTTTTCAAAAAATTTGCATCTTCCGTGACGTCTGCAGTACTCCTATACAAATATTTACTATATTTATGCTTATCGTCTATGTTTTGAAGGTAGAGGATTACGCTTAAGATGATGATAATTCTTTACACAGGCACAAGATGTGTTGATAGGAGGTGATGGAGAAAAAAGAAAGTTTGAAATGTCGTTCTTTTAAGCAACGTTATTTGGACTCGGACAACCATGGAAGGCTTCATATTATCATTTTGACAATTATTGATGGTCAATAGATCATTTGTCCATGCAAAGAATCATTTAACAATATGAAAAAATGTAAGGCGTAGTTAAATATTTAATCACGAACATTTAATTTTTGATAACCAAATTACCTTCATCGGTATGGGCTGTACTAAATCTTTGATATGCGTTTTCAGCTTATGCTTATAATATTCAACAATTAAAAAAAAAATTAAGACTTCTAAAACTTCATAATTACCTATGTTGATATAAAGACGAAATCGTAAGACTATAATTAGTAACGAAAATAATAGGTATAAAAAATGCATGTAGAAGACTTGGTACAGTTATTTATTCTTGAGAGGAGTTGTTTTCAATTACTTGTTTTTCAGAATCTCTCGTTTTTTCTTGATACTTAAAGATACTTTTGTTCGTTATATAATTGTTCTATAGTATATTTGGGGCACCGATAGATTTCACATTACTTCTTGTACTAGGTACCACTACCCTAATTATTTCTATCACAGTTTACTTAAATCTTATCAATTTGACATGCAATATTCACCTTTGGTTTCACCATCACCACAAGATGCTTATTTGAATTTACTTACATAAGAAACCGAATTGCAACAGGGATATCTTTAACACATCGCTTTTTTAACCTGCTTTCTATACCAATGAAAGATATCTTGATAATTAATTTTTTTCTACAAAGTATTTAATATTTTGATGAATCCATACTTTTTTGTATTCGAACAGAAGGGTAGTTTCATGGTGTAATAAAACGTAAGGAGTGCTTTTGTCCACCTCCATGTAGTGCAAGCTAGTAGCTTATGCTTCCAAATCCTTTCATTTAAAGATATCGTAAAATTTCGGGACCTCCAAGAGTCTTGGAAGAAAGTTCGAGGCCACCAAGAATCTTGGAAGTATCTGAAAATACTATGTATCTCCGAGACTCTCAAAAGTATCGTAAAACAGCTTGAGTCCTCAGAGACATTCGAAAGACTCGAAAAAAAAATTTCAATTCTTTCGATTATTTCAAATAATAGTCTCGAAATATTTTTTAAGAGTCTCGAAGGTCTCGAGTTTTTTCCGAGGCCTCAAGATGCAACCGAGACAATACTTTCCACAGTATTGTCTCGCTTACACACTCGTCTCGTTTTTTTTGAACCAATAACGTCTCGTCTCTTCTCAAAGCCAGAATTACACGTCACTTAAGTACAAAAAAAATTACTGTCTTAGTATGGTATAACATTGCAGAAACTGCACGGTTACCTCTACAGTAGCAAAACTTACAGAAAGTATATTGTAACATTACACACTCTGTAAGGTTTGCTACTGTAGAGGTAACCATGCAGTTTTTTCAATGTTATACCTTACTAAAACAGTAATTTTTTTTCTCAGTGTACTAGCAACTAAACCTAGAAGAAACGTAATAATTCCTTATATCGCCCTCCATGGTATCAATACCGCTGTTGCATTTGATCTTTTGGGGCAAGAATTAACACATACACAATATGTCGTGCGACGTTTCGGCAACTGGTGCGTTGCCCTCATCAGGCTTTATTAAACAGTTAA